>VMDR010002174.1:0-98803 GCA_007922815.1 Macrotus californicus
ATCATGCAATGTTAGGCAGCTATTAAGAATAATGAGTCAGTCTATATGAACTGACCTAGAAAGATGTTGCTAATACAGTCTTAGTAGGATGGTATGATGTCAGGAAAGAAAGAACTTCTACATGTACATATGCAATATAATAAATACAATAAGTAATACATGTGATTACATATTATGTAATATGTGTTTGCATAAAAATAGAGGAAGTGTGGAGGGATGAACACACATTGTTATTATTGGTTACTTCAGGAGGATAGGTTAGAATGGGGATTCACTCATTACAAATACATATTCATGCCCTGGTTGGTGTGGCTCAGGGGATTAATTGTTGACCTGCAAACTGAAAGGTCACTGGTTTGATTCTTAGTCAGGGCACATGCCTGGGTTGCAGGCTGGGTCCCCAGTTGGGGGTGTGTGAGAGGCAATCGATGTTTCTCTTCCTCTCTTTCTCCCTCCCTTCCTCTCTCTCTAAAAATCAATCAATCAATCAATCTTTAAAAAAATAAAGAATATATATTTGTTTTGTAATTAAAGAAAAAGAAAAGTTTACTGAAAAAAATCAATATTATTTATGTGGCTGCCCACAGCTCAGCTGAACTCTTCATAGGGTAATCCAAAAGGAACGAACTTGTAAATTTCAACCTCCCTTGAATGCTTAAATGCCTTTCTAGTAGTTCATGAGGCCGAGGAGATGTCCACACAAATATGTCAGTCACTGGGAGGATGAGTTACAGTGGAGATGAGGTGGCAAGCCCGGGTACCGCTGTTCAGACTCACAAACCTCGGAAACCTCGTGAAGCTCCACTTCTTCACTCAGGCTCATAAAATGTGTCATTTGAAAGATTTTGAGTATTTGACATTTTGGACATATGTCTTCAAGATAAAGGGAAAATACCATGTGTGGTTGAGAAGGTGAGCTTTGGAGGCAGACTGCTTGTCTTTGAGTTCTGGTCTATTTCCAAGGTACATGATCTTTGACAACCTAATTGTGGTACAATTACCTTGTTTGTGAAATGAAGATAAATAATCTTTACTTCATCAGATCATTGTGGCCCATAATAAATGTCCCAATATGGGTGTGTGTGGCAGTGGGAGCAGTGAAGGGCAGGCCCTTTTTATCATTTAGAGAAGTCAGTGGGGTTGCAGGAAGTGGTGCCCCCCTTGAATTGGAGATGCACACGTCTGGGTCAGTATCATTACACTCTGACAGCGCTAATGTGTCTCCCACCTTCCTGTTTTACAGGCCACCGTTTTGAGCACATTGAGCAGTGAGAAGTCCTTATCTGACTGCAAAAAGGTAAGGCAGCCTCTGAGAATTTCAGCCTGCTGTCAGAGTAATAAAGGCATCAGAAGTCATGACACTCAGTGCAAAAGCTGTGGTATCGATGAGAATGTTCTGATGACATATTGTAGCCCTCTTTCTTCAGAGATGGAGATTTGAATGGTTCTCTTTAAGGAAGTGGGAAACTCTGTTATCCTTTGACAGCATTTTTTTTTAAATAGAGAAGCCCTGGTTCCTTATACTTCTATCTTGCTATTATTTGACATTTTATTCTGTAAGATGAGCCTCAACGGAGTCCAGAGCAAACTGCATTGCAGGTGTCTATTTCTTTTTTGCAAATTTCAATGTAATAAACTTAAACCCAATACAATATAAAAATGATTTTGTATTTTGAAAGAAAGCTGATCGTATGGCATAGAAGTCTGGTTTAGATTCACCGCAATCAAGTTTGAGAAGCTGTCATGCTTTGCAAAAGCATTAGCCTCGCCGACATCTGATGGAAGCCGTCCCTTGATGGGTCACGTGTGCGGACTGCCTGCTAGAGCAGCAGCAGCGTGTCTAATTCCTGGCCTTTGCAGACCAGAGGGCGCTTTTATCCGCCTCTTTAATCTCAGTTTTAACTAGATATTCTCCTTCTTGAGGGGAAAGAAGTGATTTCACAGTCTAAACAACTCAAATAAAGTCTTTGACACTACCTATTGATATGGAAAACCAGGTGCATAATGAGTTGACCAGTGCCTCCTATATTAGTCACTTGGCCTTTCTTCGGATTTTATACCATGACCTTGTTCGCTAAGCCATTTCTGTTTCTGAGTTTTCTTGATTTGGAAACAGGTAGCAGAAATACTCATTTTAAAATGGTGTGGGCACCCACTATTCTGCATGTCATCCATTTCATTACCTTGATAGTTTTCTATTGCATATTAAATCTCCATCTTAATTGAGTTCTGTTGTGTTTGCCTTGTTCTCAGCTTCCTAAAAGTGAGGTCCATGTAGTGACCGTAAAATTAAAAGTCTTAGAGAAAGGGGGGACTTTCGGGGTTCTCTAGTCTCACGCTTTTCCCGGAGTGGTACCGCTATTAGCCATGGTTAGATGGACGTCTAGACTCTGCCTGGATAGTCTGTTGACAAGGAACTTAATGAGCCTAACTAGTGAGGCAGAGTGTTAGTGAGTTCTTCCTTTCACGGAGTCAGTTTCTGCCACCTTTTGATTTCTGCCTAGTTATTTGAGTCTGAAGTCAGTTAAATGTTTCCTCTGAGTCTTCTCCCTTCCACCACTAGGCTGATGGTTTTCCTTCTTTATTTCTAAGACGATATTGATATGATTGATTTTCAAAGCGTGGGCTGTTGGGAGCTGGCTGTCTGGTTTTGAAACACAGTTTTGCCACTTACTATTTATGTGACCTTGGGTCACATAACCTTTCGGTGCCTCACTTTCATCGTCTGCAAAATGAGGATAAGAATTGTACCTACCTCATATGGTAGAGGAGTTAACATACATAAAGTACTTACAACAGTGCCCAACACATAGTGACTGCTGTATTAGCTGCCGTTATGATTGCTTTTAGACCCAGTTATCTTTTTTTCTGCACGTAGTCTTTATTACCAGTGTCAAGAATTGTGTATCATTCTCAACATGTTGTCCGCTTGGCAAACGCACTATGGGATTTTCACTCTCCATTCAACAAGCTTTGTTTACTTGGTGTGTGCCAGGCATAATGTAAGACATGAGCTATGGTGAAAGGGTAAGTTGTAGACTTCCTTGACTTTAGCACTAATAGTCTATTAATACAGTGTAAGTGGGCATCAGTTTCTGTTTATGAACCATATCATGCTGTTGGCCACATGAAGTTTAAAGTCCTTTTATGTGCCCTTAAGACATTTTCCCATCAGCTACAGTTAAAACATGACATTTTTTGCATTTATATAAATAATTCTTTGAGTATGAATATAGGCCATTATGGTTATTTTTATTCATTTTAAAAGCTTTGATCAATCAAGCTAATTTATAAACCCAGTTCTGTTATCCAACTTCTTTATGACGTCTCCCAGCTGTATGTCATGTACAAATGACAGTTAGCAATGTCAGTCTCTGTGACTTCATTTTCATTCATCCATTTATTTACGCAGTCAGTTCTCAAGTGTTTACTGAGCACCTGCTATATGACATGAACTAGAATATCATGGTGAATAAGTCACATATGATATTTACCCTCATAGAACTTGTAATCAGTAAACAAGTAAAATTCAGATGAATGATATATTATGATAGTGAAATTGTGATAAATGGTAAGATTTTTTTAAGATGGAAGGTTATGAGATCATCTGGGAAAACCTCATATAATCTAGGGTTCAGGGAAAACTTCCCTGAAGACGTGAACTTCAACACAAATACCCAAAGAATGAGTGGGATTTAGCTATGTGAAGACAAGGTAAAGGCAGAAAAACAGCAAGTGTAAAAGTCTAGAGGTGAGCGGTGAACTATAAAATGTTCATAATGTCTGGAAATTGCAGGCTGAAACAGAAAATGGTGAACAGCGAGACAAAAGGAAGACAGATTGTGTAGGATCTTGTAAAACTATATTAAGAGTTTAGATTTATTGAAAGGGTAACAAAATTTTAAAGGACTTTGAACTTAGGAGAGTAGGTGTGTGTGACATGACATGATTTTTATTTTAAGAGCACTTGACTACTGAGAGACAGAAGAAGCAAGATTTTAGATATGAAGTCTTGGTGTAAGTCTGTAATCTAGGCAAGAGATGGTAGTGGCCAGGATAATAATAATGGCAGTGGAGATCAAGAGGTATTTGAGTGATAAAATCAACAGTATATGATAATGGTTTGGATATTTGGGAGAGGAAGTAGCTAAGGATGATTCCCTGATTTCTGACATGGGCAACTGGCAGAATAACCGTGCTATTTTCTGAGATAGGAACAGAGTTAGGAAGTGGATGAGTTCAGATTGATACGTGTCAGATTTATGGTGTCTGTAAGATCTCCTAGTAAGGATGACCAGCAGGTGTCTAGGTATGTAGATTTATAATTCAGGGAAGCATTCTTGGCTGGAGATATGAACACAGGAGGAGTAAGTATATAAAAAATGGTTGAAAGAGTGAGAGTGGGTGAGACCACTGAGGGAGAGTGTGTAGAGTGAAAGGAGGAGGGTTTACAGGGAACCAGGGGAGCATTGACGTGTAAGGGCTGGGAGAAGACTATGGACCTGAGAAGGAAAGTGAGAAGATAGATCCATAGAAGCTGGAAGAAAGCAGAATTCACAGAAGTTAAGTCAATGAAAAAGTAGTCAATGGTATCAGGCTTATTGCTGAGAAGTCAAGTAAAACAAAGATTGAAGAGCGTCCATTGGGTTTATCAATATTGTATGTCATTGTTGGCTTCAGTGAGATCAGAGTGATGAGTACAGAAGCCAGACTGCAGTGGTTTTAGGGTTGAGTGAGGGAGGAAATAGAAATGGTGGAATATAGCCTTTAAAGGAATATGTTTCAAAAGGAAGAAGAGAGATGAATATTTGGAAGGGGGTTAAAGGACTGAGGGAGTAGGATGAGATAGATTTGAGTGAGTGTGTTTAGATGATGTTAGAAGACAATAGAACCCAAGGTAAGGATCCAAGAAAATTGAGGGGACAATCTCCTGAGTAAGATCCTTCAGAAAATTCAAGACTTTGGATGCCAAAGCACAGAATTAGCTTGAGAGAGGTAGAAGGATACATCTTGCTGTATAATAGGAGGAGAGGAAGAAAGGATAGAATTCATGTGGGTAATAGTTATGGAAGCAGGGAACCAGAGTAGGTCATGCCTTTAGATACTTCTGGTCATTTATTGATGTTTTCTTTTGTGGGAAGATGGAAGGGTTATTTAACCTGTTTTGAGTTTTCACAACTATACTATTTCAACAGTATTTATTTAATCTATAGATATTCCCCTATAATATCTGGTATATATAGTACCATTCACATGATCAGCAGTCTCTGGTATATATCCAAAGAAACCCAGAACACTAATTTGAAAGGATATTTATGTTAATATGTGCCCCTATGTTAATTGCAGCATTACAATAGGCAAGATTTGAAAGCAACCCAAGTGCCCATCAATAGATGAGTGGATAAAAAAGTTGTGGTCTATATATATACAATGGAATATTACTTGGCCATAAAAAATGAAATCTTACCACTGGCAACAGCATGGATAAACCTAGAGGGTATTATGCTAAGTGAAATTAGTCATACAGAGAAGGACAAATACCATATGATTTCACTTATATACCCAGTGAAGTGGAATCACTGGGTCATATGATAGTTCAATTTTTAAATTTTTGAGGAACTCCCATACTTTTTTCCATAGTGGCTGCACCAATCTGTACTCCCACTAACAGTGTGTGAGGGTTTCCTTTCCTTCACAGCCTTAAACTCTGACTTTGAAACATTTAAGGGATTTCACTTTTATTCAGAGTAGACCTCACACGGCTGTGCACACTAGAGAAGTCGTTCTCGTCATCTCCAGCCTCACCTGGTATTCCAGTAGGTGGTGGAGTCTGAAGGCCTTGGGCGGTCTGCTCCTGACTGCAGAACTCTCAGGTAACTTTGTGCCTGTGTACAAACTGTGTTTTCGTCTTGGAAGGTTCTCTTTCCCCTCCTGTGGGCTTGGAAAACTTACTCTTCCATGGAGAGACCACTCACATTGTCAGTTCCTTTTCAAGGACTTTCTTGGTTCTCCAGGTAGGATGAGTGGTTTTATCTTCTTGGTTTTGTTACATTTTGATCTTAGTCCAACTATAACACCGCCACCAACCACACAGCTTGTTAAATACTGACCGTGTTCTCAGCCCCATGAGAAATGCGTTATATAGATCATCTCCTTTAATTTTTGTAACGGATCTGTGACGTACGCACTAGGTAATATTATCACTACCATTTACAGATAAAGAATTTGAGGCCTAGCTATGTTAAAGAACTTGCTTAAGGAAACACCAGGCATTTGGGCCACGATGCGACTCCAGGCATTTGGAAATCAGAACAATTGCTTTTTAGTGTTTTGCTATCTCCTTCTGCCAGTAGATTCTAGATGTTAATTTGTGGGTCCAGCCTTCCCCTAAAATGTCAGCACTCAGAGGGAAGGAACAGTGGCCGATTCAATATCCCACAGGTAGTAAGAACTCAAAGATTTATTTAATACATGGATTTGCTACCTATGTGATTGTTCACTAGTGTGATATCATTCTGGAACCATTTTATTCTAAAAAGCAGCTTTTTTTCTGTTTTACAGTCGTTGAAAAAAGAATATTGGCATTCAGGTTTTATTTATGAAGGTAATTTCCACACTAAAACAAGATGTGAATGGCTAACTGGGGGGTTGGAGGGAGGGGCACTGAAGTGTTTAGCCAAAGATAGCCAATATCCCAGGACCTACTTCTGGAACACCACTTTATACAGTTGTGAGAACTCCTGTTCTTATTTTTAGCCAAAGACCAAGCAGCTTGTTCCTTAATTTGGAAAGCCTCAAAACATCTACGGGATATACATGGATTCATTCATTCATTCATTCATGATTATTTATTAAGTGCCTCCTATTGCAAGGCAGTGGTTATTGTTAATATGTTATAGAGAAAATAAATATGCCAAGACATGAAATGATTTACCCTAGGGTACACACTAAACTCAAGGTAGACTCCCAGAAGTTAGCTCTAATTCACATCTTCTGGTGTCCTTCCTCTGCACCCTCTCCGGCCCACCCTGCTTAACTAGAGTTGACACATGGGGGATGTGAACTGGGTGGATGGGCAGCAGAGAGCAAGCCTCAGGCCTGCTCCACAATAGCTCCTGCCACCTGTTTTATGTTCATGACATCTGTACCTTTGTGTCTTGATACTTTCCACCTCTCACTGCAAGATACTTGGACCTAGATATGCCAGCTCAGCAATTCTTGTATAGGGATATTTTGACACAGCACTATTGAACTTCCAGCATTTTAATTTAAAAATAATGTACAAAACAGATATTCTGACCTCTTCCCCATGGCTCATTGCTCTGACCCTGACTCCCAGCCCTGGGGCACAGGCCACAGATAGGCTAGAGGTGATGGACAGTTGAGGGTGATGGATGGGGTGAGGGTCAGAGATAAGATGAATCCCAGGGATGGGTTAAAGGTTAGAGATTTCTGTTTCACAAATTACTTGGAAATGAAAAAACAGTGGTTTTTCCAGTTTGCCATCAAAATGTCCTGATTTATCCTGTTGTAACTTCTACTTATTAATGGTAACCTAGAGCCCCATCCAGAGGTCTTATCTATGGTCATAGAAATAGGTTCCTTAGGTTGGAGAGTTTATTTTAAAAAAGTTTGGCTAACATTTTGATGGCTTGTTATACTTTTTTTTTTTGTCAGGGAAATAGCTGTTTCTCTCTTTGTATGTCTCTCTCTGTTCTCCCTGGACTTCTGATATCTTAACCCATATAAATGACAACTTTTAAAGAGTAGGGTACTTAGGAAATGTATCCCTATCATCTAAAAAGTATTGGTTTTAGAATATGTGGGAACCTAAAGGAAATCCATCTGTTTGTGGCTGTAATTTGTGGGATTATTTGTGGTTGTGTTGACTTCTGTTTATTCCGTCCAACCCTTGTCTTAGACTGGGGCCCCTCCATTGTTTCCAGTGATGTGTGAGTGTGCACAGCCCTTGCCCACATTACCTCTTAGCCTAGTGGGTGATGTTTTTATTTTTAATAGACAGAAGTGATACTTCACTCACATAGATAAGGTAATTTTCCTTCAGGAAAAGATGATTAAGAACATAGAATGTAATGGGCTACTCGAAGGTTCAAATTTTTCATCAGTGTTGTGGAGTAGGTTTCTGGGTAAACACAGCCCCAGATAATATATCAATGGTTAAGATATTTACCCACAGTTGATTCCTCAGCCTTTTGAAACTATATCGTATCTGCCTTCCTCTTTTAAAGACTAAAACTTCATGTCTAGACCGCATTCATTGACCTCCACAAAGCTGGCTAGGCAGATTCCCATGACTCTCAGCCTCTTGGCATGGTTTCCAGGCTGGTAGGTCACAGTGACTTCTTCCCATGCCCTGAGAAAGGGCACAAAGTCCAAATCAAACCAGTCAGCATTGAGGAAATTCCTCAGTTCCCCCTAGAAGGACAGAATCTCATGTTCTGGAGCAGTTACAGTAAGGGGTATCATTTCAAGTAAATTTAAATGCTGTTTACTTTCTAAATAGATTTTTGGAAGCTATGAAGATACATTTTTGGCAGAGTGTTTTTGCTGAGTTGCTTTGGGGCTCTCTGCTGGATAAAGGATGCTGCATACACATTTGCGAAGTTCTGTCCTTTTTCCCTGTGTGCCAACGCAGACCACTAATTCATGGGAAGGAAAGTTGTACCAGTTTGAACAGCGGGAAAGCACTGCAGCCTGCCCTCTCTCTCCTTCCTTCCCTTCCCTCCTCTCTCTCTTTCCTCTTCCCTCCCTCCCTCTGGCTTCTCCTTTTACTCCTCTAGCAAAAGAAAAAAGAAAAAAAACTCTCCTCACTCATTTGCAATGTCTGGGATAAGGATGGGTGGTTCTGGATTCCATGCCCTCTTCTTTCAGCAATTGTTGCTGGTTTTGGTTTTTATCACTGCATTTTTTTGATCCCACTCTCCTGAAAGGCAGTATGGGTAAGAGCACAAGCTCTGGAGATCAGTTGCTGGTACTGGATTCCCAGCTTCACCCCCCAAGTGCTCCGCAACTTTGCCCAAGTTACTCAGCCTCTGTGTGCCTCACTTGTCTCAGGTATAAAATGAGACAAATAATGGCTTTGGTCTGTAGAATTGTGAGGATTGGTCCATGGAATAGGTGGATCCATGTAAAATTCTCAGGACAATGTGTCAGTAAGACATATCTCTTTACTATTCTACCTCTGTGCTAGTAGAGAATAATTTGAGCCTTGGTGCTTTGGGTCCCATTTTATCTCTTTGCTTTAAAAGAGTAATCATATCAACAACAGTACATCAGTACACTTGGCCAACATCAGCATTTAGAAAAAAGTAAACTGTGGTTGAATTGGAGAAATACCTTTGTATGGGTCTCTAATTCTTAGTAATTCTAAATCTTAATAATTAGAATGCACTCAAGTTTAATACTGTTACAGGTTCCAGCTCTGTAAAACATAGAAGCAAAACATTTCTTAATTAATGAATCATACAGCCTTCCTAACAGTGCAATAAACATACTTTTCTATGTCTTGAGTATGTGGCATAATTTTAAGTACATAGTAGACACTTAATAATCCTTGGCAATTCATAAGTTTAGCATAGTACTATTTCTCCAAAGGCCTCCAGAAGAAGACTTGAGATGGAAAAGAAAGGAAGTGGTGTGCTTTCTTATGCCAGTACCTAGAATATTCCCAGGTAGGAAAAATATATCGTTCCATGCTCAGAGCTACAGAATAATAAAATATGTCTGTCCCTTAAATAAACATATAATCATTGCCTTTCCTATCTCTTAATATGAGCCAAGTTTGACCACTGGCATTATCATCTGTTGGGCCAACATCCTTTACACAGGGTTGGGCAAAAGTAGGTGTGTAGTTGTGAGTATACAAAACAGAGTGTATTCTTGTATTATTTATTAATTATTATTATTTTCCATAGGAACAACTGTAAACCTACTTTTGCCCCACCCTATAACTGTAGAATGGGCCAGATCCAGTCAACACTGTGAAGAGAGTGGGCCTGTGGCTTTTCTCTTCACCAAAAAGAGAATTTCAATGGATGGAGGGTTTGAGTCCGTAACACAAAGTGCTGTGGAAATGTGGACTTTGTTGGTAGCCAGTGTAGTAGCCATGGAGATAATTGAATAGAGTGAATGTTGGTGATTCCTCTATAATGTTATCACATTATATCCCTAGCCTCGCAATTTTTTATTCTTAGCCTTGTGATCTTGAAATTTTGAAAGGGAAAGACACATACACCTATGATCAAGTAGTCAAACCAAGTAGTCATAACTTATAGGATTAAAATTGGTTGCAGAAAATAGTCTTTTTCTTATTTTTTTTAAATTTACTGATTTTTGGGGAGAAGAGAGAGAATGAGAGAGAGAGAGAGACATTGATTCACTGTTCCACTTATTTATGCATTTATTGGTTGACTCTTGTATGTGCCCTGATTGAGGATTGAACCCATAATCTTGGCTATTGGGATGACCCTCTTGCCAACGGAGCTACCCGACCAGGGCAAAAAATAGTATTTTGATCAGAAGAAATGTATTTCCTGTTTTTGTGTGTCTCCTACCCTAAGCAAGAATCAAGGAATACCTTATAATCATTTTGTTGTTGCTGTTGAGATATAATTTACAAATAAAATGTAGTGGTCTCAATTTTACAGTTTAATAGATGTAAATTGTGAAAATATGGTAACAGAATCCCATCAGTAGCACCACTTCAAGACTCTGGGTGGGCCTTACTGCCAAGTATACCACTATCAGTGCTAGAGCACCCAGCATGCTCTTCCAGCCGTTGCTATAGTTGTCGCCTCAGAATAAACAGCCCGTTTAGATCCATAGGTTGTGTGATGTAGTCATTGTCTGCAGCACAAACTTTGCTAACAGGAAGATAGTTAAGGGCAAGTATCATGAAATATGTGACTCTAATCCCCTTTGAGCTGTAATTATCCCAGCTTCATTTGCATGAAAACAAGTTTCAAGAATATGACCTTCGTAGTCTGCGGTTCATGCATAACTGCCCACATAATAAACATTTTAGGATATATTCGAAACAGTAATAATTAGCAGCTTCACTCCTACATGTACGCCTGAAAAAAACTACATTGAGCTACAAATAAAACATGAAGTTTTGTCACAGCAATTCCAGACTGACAACATTGTGTCATGGGGTAGCAGCAATAAAGGGATGTTGATGAATCTTGCAAATTATATATGCAAAGGGGTATTTAAGAATCACTTGAGCCCTGGGTGGTGTGGCTGACTGGATTGAGTGCAGGCCTGTGAACCAAAGGGTCACGGGTTCGATTCCCAGTCAGAGCCCATGCCTGGGTTGCAGGCCATGTCCCTAGTGGGGGGCGTGCAAGAGGCAACCACACATTGATGTTTCTGTCTCTCTCTGTCTCCTTTCTCTTCTCTCTAAAAGTAAGTAAATAAAATCCTTAAAAAAAAGAATCACTTGACATGCTTTTTTCGCCTTTGTGTGTGTGTAAATGCCACCAGCTACTCTATTCAGCTGTATAATCACCACTCCGATTTCACTAGGGTTTTGTTGCTGTTGTTCAAGTACTAAAGATATTATAGTGAACTTTTTGTAAATTGTGATTTTCCCTTGTGGTTATAAGAGAGTTTTCTTCTTGGCTCCCGTATTATGGAGTTTCAAGGACACTGCGGCAAGTTTTTCTCCTTCCTTTTTTCCTTCTATTTTCCTTTCAGATTTAACATAATCAAGACTGGGCTCTAGCTGTTTAAACATTGGCTTGTGTGCATGTACACATACACTCATTTAATTTTACATAATGTGCTCTGGAGGGTGCGCTTTGGTGGAGATAGTTACCTTGTTTTCTTAGTCTACAGAAAAGTACTCCAGGTATGAGAAAAAGCATAAAAAATTAAAAGATAAATCGATAAGAAGAATGGAGAGAGTTCATGTAAATTGGATCTTTGTACTAGCTTTTAAATTTTTATAAAAGCTGAGTAGTCAGAATACTTAATTTACCTCAATTAGCAGTGATCATTCTTGCTATTGTTCTCAAAATGGGACCAAGTCACTCTACAATTGAGCTAATTGCCACCTCTGATCTAGCTGCTTAGCTCTGTGCTTTTCCTTTGTTTTCATAAATGATTTGTACAGGCCAAATAATCTCTCCCCCCTCTCTCCTCCCACATTGATTGTTTCTCTTTATTATTTTAATTCTACACTCTGATGATTGCTATAATCTCCTGAAGTCATTGCTCAAGCCAACCGCTCAATAAGACAGCTGTGGTGATGCTGCGTGCAGGGCGCGCAGCTAGGGAGCCAGCGTGGCGGCTGCACTGCAAGGTGTGCCGGAGACACTGCTCTGCCTATTTTATATGCATTCACCTGTTTAATCCTTAGAATAATTCTAGAGGTTGTGTTAAAAATTCAACTGAGTGATATTTAAAGATCTTACTGGCTTTATTCAACCATTCAGGAATTGAGCAGCATCCTGTCTAGCCAGAGAGAAAGGAGCTCAGAGAGAGCTGTACAAAATGGAAGACTTTCACAGGCAGAAAGGGGCAGGAAAAGGAAGTTACTAGCAAAGAGTGGATTGTTTCAGGCAAGGTCACCTTCCTATGGGGAATGAAAGAGATCTGTCGGACATATTACTAAACTAGTGCTGACCGTGTAATTCCAGATTCCGGGTTACATTCTGGGGAGAGGTTGAAACTGCAATTAAGTATTAAGTCTTTGCTGATGTGGGGCTTAGCACAAGTGACTCCATGTGGGGTCTACCTTCTCTTTGTTAACAATTGATGCCATTGTTTGCTTGGTTTTGCACATGAAACACAGAGAGGAGGCTAAGTGACTTGAGCAAAGTTGTAGAACTCATGACTGGGTGGAGCTGGGACTCTAGTCCTAGAAATTGGTCCCTAGAGCCTATGCTCTTACCCCCTGCACTATACTGCCTCTCAGGAGCATGGGATGGGAAAGTGCAAGAATGTAAACCAAAACCGGGCAATAAGAGCTCAAAGGAGAATCGTGGAACCCAGAACCACCTATCCTTATCTTGATCATTACAAATGAGTGCAGAGCTCTTTGCTGGGGCAGTGAGAGGAGGAGAGGAGGGAAGCAGGGAGGTGTGCAGCTCTTCCCCTCTGTTCGGCAGTGATGCAACTACATCATTTTATCAACCCCTTCTCAATGGCCGTCCTGTTTAACATTGCCACCTGCTCTTGCTAGCCCCCAAGCTGCCTATCTTTTCCACTTTATATTCTAAGATACTGCATAATTAATTTATTTTGCATATTAATATCTGTTTTTCCCACCAGTAAAATAAATTCCAGAGTGACGGGGTTTGTAAAAAAATCTGTTTTATTCACTGATGTTAACTGAGACTTGAACAAAGTAGCTCTTCAAAAAATACCCTAATTACTAGTACTAGTAATTACTAGAATTACTAGTACTGCTAGTACTACCACTAGTATTTTCAATCATAGCAAATAATGACCACAGAAATTTTTTTCCGTGGAAGTAACCAGAGATTATTCCTAGTAAAACTCCTCCTTTTACAAAGGAAGAAGCTTTTGAGGGAGGCTTCAGGAGAATCCACAAGTCCAGGTACCTAGAGTTGTACCCTAAAGTCACAAAAGCACTGTGAATTTAGCTATTTTATTATAAAAGCCTGGAGAGTTAGAGGTAGATTTTGTGATATTTCCTGAAGTTTGAAGACTCCAGGAATTCTTTAGTCCTGCCCTTCCCTCTGGACAAGCTCTGAACCTATTGCCATATTCTCATGTAACCATTTTTGATAGTTTACATTTTATGCTTCTACTCAGCTGAAGGATAGATAAGTTTCAGATTAGTCAAATTTAGCTTAACACCTGAAGCCTGTTTATATTTATGGAGATTGTAGCTGCTTCAATACATTCATTTTAAGGATTAGCAAAAAATTAGTTTTTTAGCATTTCATTAATACTGCAGCTTTGATCACAAAAAGGTCATTGCGTAGGCAAAGGGCCTATAATTGTCTTTTTTTAAAAAGTAGATATAACCTACCTAGCACTGGGCACTTTTTCAGCCATAATCCCTAGCTTGTGTGTCTCGGTAACTTTTTTTAAAGTCATTTATTGGGGTGACATGGTTATTAAGATTATGTAGGTTTGATGTGCACATTTCTGCAATACATGACTTATACATTGCATTGTGTGCCCTCCACCCAAAGTCAAATCATTTTCCATCACCATATATTTGACTCCTTTTACCCTTTACAACCCTCCTACCCTCCTTCCCTCTGGTAACTACTATACCGTTCCTGTAACTATGAATTTTTGTTTGTTTTTCTTGTACATTTGTTGCTTTCAGTTTTATATCCCACACATGAGTGAAATCATATGGTTCTTAACTTTTTCCATCCGACTCATTTTGCTTAGTGCGACATTCTCAGGGTCCATCTATGTTGTCACAAATGGCAGTATTTCCTCTTTTCTTATAGTTGAGTAGTATTCCACTGTGCACATGTACCACATCTTCTATCCAATCACTTTGGTTGTCTCTGTATCTTGGCCACCATGCTGCAATGAACATAAGGGTGCATATATCTTTGCAAATAAATGTTTTCAAACTTTTAAGGTAGATACTCAGAAGAAGGGTTGCTGGGTCATATGGTAACTGTATTTTTAAATTTTTGAGGAACCTCCAGACTGTTTTCCATAGTGGCTATACCAGCAGTGGATGATGGTTCCTTTGTCCCCACAACTTCTCCAATACTTGTCATTACACGTCTTGTTGATAATAGCCCTTCTAACAGGTATGGAGTGGTATCTCATTGTGGTTTTGATTTGCATTTCCTAATAGTTAGTGAGGTTGAACATCTTTTCATACAGGGTGGGGCAAAAGTAGGTTTACAGTTGTGGGTACACAAAACACAGAGTTTATTCTTATATTCTTATTTATTGATTATTATATTATTTTCCATACAAACAACTGTAAACCTTCTTTTGCTCCACCCTGTGTATCTGTTGGCCATTTGCATGTCTTTTTGGGAGAAGTGTCTGTTTAGGTTCTCTGCCCATTTTTTATTGGATTTTTTGTTAAAGAACTCATACAACTAAACATCAATAACTTTCCATATTTTTTCTTTCTTCTTCTTTCTTCATTTCTGTATTTAGTTTTCACTGTCCTTCCCTCCCTTATTTCCTTCCCTTCTCCTTCCTTCCTTTTTTCCTTGACCTAATATATCAGCTAACAAGGTGTAAGTTATAAATTGTTTCCATTTCCCTCCTTACTTCCTACTGACACACCAAATGTATTAAAATCTTCTTTAGTCCCTGACTGAGAAGGTAGTTTGGATTCACCTACACCAAATTATTTATTTCATAAATATTGAAAGCCTCCCATGATTGTTTGGATGATAAAAGACAAATGAATCCCTGTCACGAAGTAGCTCATCGTTTTGTTGAGGTGGTGGCAGGGAGCATTACTATGCGGAGACAAATCACAACAGGGCGAATTCTATCACAACTGTATAAACACAGTGCTTTGATAGCAGAAAAAGGTTGTGCACAGTCTTCCCTGAGAGAGCCGCGAACTCAGACTGCCCTTCCCATTCTCTCTCACCAGGACCCTGTCTAAAGGCACCTCTGGGTTTTCTCACTTGGTGTCCGGGACTGTTTGTCTTCTGGGTCAGGGACTAAAGGGTGATCCAAATCAAAGACTGGCTTTCCACATGGGAATGAGTGAGTTAACTCTTCAGTGTTGCTAGCACTTTAAATATTGGCACAGGAGCTCACGCTCTCTGTCCTGCTCTGAGGTTGAGCCTAAATTTAATGATCTTTAAAACCACAGACCATGCAGGCTTGTGGAGCTGCCTACACACGTTGAAAAAAAAAAAATGGTGTTGCTGGTGTGGAGTTGCAAGATAAGCAGAGAACCCAGTGAATGACTCAGTGGGAGTTTCCCCCAAGGGAAGGATAAAGAAAAGAGTGCACTGTTTTTTTGGCAAAGCAAACTGGCACTTAACATGATTATTGCAACTCCGGGCACTTGGCTTTTCCCACTGGGGAGATCAAACGTGGTAGAAGCAGAGCTGCTCTTCCGAAGCCGAAACTTCGTGAGCTCCAGTCTCCAACTGTGATGTCAAAATGGCCAATATCCTTGGCAAGAAGAGCCCTTTCATTAATTAGAGCCTTGAGTTGGAAGCTTGCCACCAAAGCACCTGAATATGGTTGCCTGTGAAAAGACCCGCCAAGGGCCACTGTCAGTGACTCGCTGTTCCCCCAGAAGCCTGCCACTAGCTTCCACTTGTGTCCATGGGGAAGACAGTGGTGCCGTGTCCTCCTGATTAGGGATCTGTGTCCGTTTAGCATTCCTTAGAGAGAGGTTTTCAGCTGAGTATTGCCTCTCAAGGAGTTCTAGAGGTGGGGCAAAGACAAAAGGGAAAGTCCTGTTTTCCATTTCTGTTTGGAGAGCCACCAAAGTCAGCATGTGGAGCAAGCAGAAGGTGTCTATTTAAAGGTTGCACTTCTGGCTGAATCAGAGCTTGTCATCTTGCATTAGCTCTGGAAATCCCAAGGTTATCCAAACCCGAAGAGGTCTTGAGGCTCTCTAGTGTCATCCAGGTGATGTTTTGTTGTTTTGAGGGCCCTCCCCCTGTTGTCTCTTCAGGGGATTTTGGACTCAGTTGTCAAAAGCGTTTCTAGGTGTCTCAGAGGAAGCATCCTGCAGGTTTGCAAATGTTTTGCATGCCCTTGTTGTGCTTCATGAAGCACCTTCTGCTCATGTTGCTACAAGGGATGCCCTTTGGAAGACTTGTTTCAGTTTACTTAGAAAGGACAGAGAGGTGCTGGAGGACTGAGCTGGGCTCACCTTCCCTTGCAGAGCTGTGTTGAGGTAGAAGTCATATGACTAAAATGAAAACCTCTGACTGTGCACCTTCTGGTCCCGATCCACCCACGGCATCTGGCTTTCTTCTTCTGGTTGTTGTCCTGGGTCCTCATAATCTTGGGGGAGGGGATGTTTTCTTTAACCGTTTTCTGTGTGCTCCTCCTAGCTGTCTGAAGTATTTCAAACAATCTTTTAATCCTCTAAAGAAGGTGATAATGTACTTTCACGCATCAAATGGGGTTATTATTTATTCACTGTTAAACATAGGCTGTTAATATGTAGAATATTTATAGCGTCAGGCGATATAATTTCCTGTGTATATTAACTACTAAAAGACTGGAGCCAAACTGCCCAAATGAAATGCTGCCTCCAGCGCTCATTAACCCTGTAATACTCATCAAGTTGCTCAACCTCTCTGTGCCTCCATTCCTTCTTTTTTTGAGCAGTCACTTGTATTTAATGATTTAACAAAGGCTGTCTTGTTCAGAGTGAGCACAAGTCAATAACAAACATCCACGTTGTGCTCAAAAACAGATCAAAAAACATACAACATATTACTAAGTCAGACTGAAGTCCCGAGCTAACATGTACTTTGTTTTCAAACTACAAAATACAAAAACATAAATGCACAATTAAAATATTGTATTACTGAATGCCTCAGCAAATCATTTTGCTCCAAAGGAGAAAATAAAATTTGGCAATATGTTGGTTTTGTGTGTGCTGGCCTTACAATCTCTTCTTAAAATCAACAATTTTAGCTCCTTTAGTATTACCCCTAAAGTAATGCTAAAGTAATACTACTGAAGTATTAGTACAGTAGACTACAGTAAAGTACTATTAGTGTAGATTTAGATGTGGGCATGACCAATGAAAGATATACTTATAAAGCTTTGAAAGTAAATGTAAACCCCGAGACAGACTGAAAAGAGCAAGATGAGAAACTAGGTGAAAGAAGAAATTTGGGGAACACTACTATTCAGAGGGTTAAACAAAGGAAAGACAGAAAGGAAGCAAAGCTAACGAGCCAGTACAGGGGACCAGAGGCTTTGAAGACACTGAGAAAAAAAGAATCAACTGATGCAGCAATGTCTTGAAGATGCAAGCAAAAGGCATTGGTCATGAGAGCCAGAGGATAAATGCAGAAATTAACTTCAGGCAGAAGGAGAAACACCTCATGTGCATACAGAACATTTCAGTATGAATGGGTTGGGTGTGTCATTTCTTCATTTTTAAGATGGAGATAGTAACAGTGAAGGTATTAACCCCACAGTCCAGGATCTCTGAGTGTCTTGATGTCATTTCTGGATCTCGCTTCTCTTGATCGAGACAGATGGATTCACTCTCCCTGTGGCAGATTATCTACCCTCCACAGAAGCAGCAGACAGCGGTGGGCTAGAAACAAGATAACCCCATTAATTCCTACCCTCAGAAGGAGAAGCGGACTCACAGCAGCCTCTGCTTGTGCAATTCTGACGTCTGTGCAGGAACTAACCCTTGGGTAGGCCTTACTTCTGTTCCTAGGAGATAATTTCCCAGGCATCTGGCTCTCCCTCCAGAGAGGATTTTCTTTAACTATTAACCTCCCTGGCCATAACTGAGGCAGGCATTACAGACTATGGCCCCCTTGGGTGAGGAGCTACTGTCTTAAACTACTACCATGGAATAGCTGTAGTCGCTTTTAGTCCCAGACTCTGTATCTTGCTCAAAAACTTAGTTGTCTTTTGTTTATTTGATTCCCAGTTAGTTCCAATGTGCTAACAGGCATATGCATAATTCTTTTATTTGTAAAAAATTTACAACAAGCAACAAGTGTTGGAGAGGATGTAGAGAAAAGGGAACCCTAGTGCATCGTGGGAAACCCTAGTGCAGAGGGTATGGGAGCCCCTGGTAGGCAACTGGATGAGGGGAAGGAGCAGATTGTGCTTGTCTGTCCAGTGACTTCAGCTAGAGTTTCGTCTACCTGGGGCTTTAAAAAATGTATGATTAGGTTGATCTGACTCAACTGCAGAAGGAATGGACAAGTGTGTTCAAGAAATTTCTGGTGGTTGAGAGGAAGGTCAGAACCCATAATCTTTATGCTATGAAGCTAGACTGGATTTACTTCTTTTACTCACTCTCCTTTTATTTGTTTGATTTTTCCTACTAAATTTTTTAAAGAAGCGACTATTTGCTTTATTCCATGTCTTTAACCTGAATGTCCCCAGGTCTCACCAGGCTCAGAATACAAACGTCAACATTGAACACCATGTTTTGTCAGCTCCTAGCACCCATCTGCTGACACAGACAACTCAATTCTTGGTCAAGTTTTCTCTCCCCATATGTTTCTGGAAGTTTCCAAGAGCTTTTCACATGGACTTCCTAAGTTTGTTAAGGAAGTCTGCTAACCTGAGTCCCTGGGGGGAAGCTTGTCACTGCCTTCCTTGGCTGTCAGTGTCCCATAGAAACATTGCTTACCTATCACCTTGTGGGCAGGCAAACACCACTGCTGTGTAGCTTTGCTCCACAGCCCTGCGGGGTGCTGCGGTGCTTCAGCCATCAAACGGGAGAACACTCCTGCCCCCAGGTCTGTGAAGAACGTGGGCCCTTAGACCTCAGGGCAGCACTGCTTGGTCTCACAGCCTTCCTGAACACACTGCCTTCAGCTCCTGGTCTTACCACCCTCCTCACTGGGCTCAAGACCTGTTTCTGAATCTAAGAGGAAAGGTATGTGCCACCGTGTCCCTCCCACTGTGCTCATCTATCCCCTCCTCTATACCTCCCCTTTCTCCCAAACATGCTTGCATCAACATGTCTGCCCTCTCTTTTATCCAGACACAGCTCCTAGATGTCTTTGTTCTTAAATATGTAGGCTCAGAAGGTTGCCAAACCAGTTTCATACACAGAAAATCTCAGAATCCCAATCTAGACAGCAAGGATGCTCTGATAATCTACTTCTTCAAATTGATAAGTAGCCCAAAGGCTGTGCTCACAAGACTGCTAGAAACATGTGAAGGTTAATTAAGCGAAATGTTAGGCTCTGTTTCTCCAGACAGCAGTCAGTTGCTAGAGGAAATCTGTGTTTATGTTTCTAGTGCTCTTTATCTCTGAAATGTGCATTTCAACAGTGTCTGCATTTAAGGGATTGTGAAAGCCACAGTGTCTGTAGATTCTTATCTCAACCTCGGTTCATAAATAAAGGAAGCTCGATCATTTATTGAACAACCTGTTCCACATCCTTAGAAGCAAGCTTGCTACTTCAGCATTTTAAAAGTTGCCTTTAGTCTGCAGACAACCTCTTTCTTCTGGGGTCAGTGAGTACCAGGTAAAGTCATAACCTGGTCAGGAAAACCTGACAGTTTGACTTCAACTTAATGTCATTTTTAACTGTGAAATGAAAAAAAGGAAAGAAAAGATTTTAGATGAAGGAATAGGCGTAATTCCAGAAATAAAGGAAAACTGAAATGAGATTGGTTCTATGAGAATAACTATGCCTGTGCTCTTGGAAGGGGAGCTTGTGCTGCAGCTAGCACTGTGCAGTGAGAAGACCTAGATCTGAGGTCTGGCTCCGTCATGGGTTTGTGTGGTTTGGGGGTGGTGTCTTCATCTCAGCACCTGTTTCCTCATTTGACAAATGTTTCTGATAGCAGTTAGGCCGACACACAGGCTGTGTGTGTGTGAGGTTATACCGTGTGCACGCTGGGATGGCACGAACGCGGGTCCCTTCGTGAGCGGGGACAGAGGAGAAAACAGAGGGCTGCAGAAAGAGGACCATTTTTGCTTCTGTACCGTCCATGGGATGACAGAAGCTGGAGATTTAAAAAACTGTACAATTTGGGGGAAGAGAAAAAGAAAGCCCAAAGATCCAATTAGGGGAAGGAAGGTTTTGTGCCTTACTGGTGACAGAGACTGGGGCAGAGCCTCTTTTTACGAATCAAATTGTGATGACCCCCCCCCGGTACTGCCAGCTCCTCAAGAGCAGGAACTACACTGTTGTCATGTCTGCCATCCCAGCACATGCAGATGAGCTGTGGGAACAGAGCAGTTTTCCATAACTGCCTGTTGAATGATGAACAAATGAATGACTGGATCCTGGGTGTAACTTAACTATATGAGTACAGAAAACAATCCCCAGATAAGTGCATGTTGCACGAATGAATACGTTAATGCACAACTCATATCTGACAATTGTGCAATTCAATTAATTGCAGGACTGTGACCTACACAAGTAGGTGGATACAAAACAGTGAGAGTGCCAACCCCAGTGGAAAAGCAGGTAGAGCATTTTTATTCCAGCAGGTAGAGCATTTTTATTCCCTGCTGCCGCTGCTGCTGCCGCTAGAGGTGGTTTTAGGAATTTGATCATATGATGGAGGAAGGGACTGTGTAAACATAGTTTGGGAACTTCCAAGTGATAAAGGAATCTTTTTTGTAGCACTTTCATTCTAAAGATGTGTTTTTCAAAAACTAGGGCAATTTACATTGTAAAACCCCTATCACCATCATGATTTGCAAAATATGCATTGGAAAACAGCAGCAGCCCCTGTAAAATTGGGTGAATATGTAGAATAGGCTCAAAGCTGTGTTAAGAAAGTATTGAAAAGTCTGACCTTAAGGCATTTGCCCCAAATTTAGACTCTCATGAACTGTAAACCCGCCAGCATCTCCTTCACATACTGTCAATGCTGTGTTTATATTAGTTGCATGAGGAGTGAGTCAAGGGAAGTTGGATCAGACCTTCTAGAATGCTCTGTTTTTCTGTTTAGCTTACCAAAAGACTAACTCCTAGAGAAATTGGAAAAATAGTAGGTTGGATAGATGGAAGATTATGGTATTTAAACAGTTCCACTCACAGATATGTTTAAGACTTGGCATATGAGAGTGATATTATCTGCAGGCCTGTATTTTTCATTTCAGAATAAAGAAGAACTTTAGCCAGTACAGTGAATAGAAAAAGTAAACAGGATATCGATGTAACTCGGGAAATCATTTGAGTAAGAATATGCAGTTATGAGGTATGTTTTAGGGGTAAAGAATGAGAATAAGTTGAATTTCTTGGGACACCTCTGGGGGAGGAAATTTTTTATGCAAATTGACAAGAGTTTGTCATATTGCTGTATTACTACTAACTGGCTGACTTTTAAAAGCCATTCAAGAATTCAAGCATGGCTATAGGAACTTTTGGTTGCCCTAACTCCGACAGAACCCATTTCTATACACCAACCATTGGGACACGTGTGTGGGGGCCAGATAAGCCCAAAATGCCAAAGGGGAAAACAGATCCACTCCTAATCCACAAGGTCTGATAGGCTGCTGTCATTACAGGTTTCATGGTGGAATTGCCCCTGTCCCCTGGCCACGATGAACACAGAGCGTGTAACAGTCAGTCTTACGAAGTTCATTAGGGAATTTCTTGCCTCCACAACTAATATCTGACCTGATTCCAGGTACCAATTTATATCATGAATTGAGAAGACACAATTTAAAATTCTGCTTGTCCAGAACCATCTGCCCTCTGGTACCTGTCCTCACACTAGTGGTCCAATGGGTTGTATTGTGTACCTTTCTACATAGAACCTAAAAGCTAATACCACTAAATCTATGTGTAATAATTTACCACATTCCTCCATGCAGAAAACCCTGCAATTTTTCTCTGTATTTTTTTACTGCACCTCCAAATACTACCACAACCCCAACATCTGGCAGGTACCTGGAAAAGCTACCAGTTACTTAGGAAGATCTGTAAGACCCTTTTCTAAGTCAAGAAGCAACTCAGTGCTAATTCTCGTAGGCTCAAACATCAGGAAAAATTTTGAATGGAAAAAAAACTTATATTCCCAGTACAAATACAGAACCTGTCCCAGACAAAATCTGGAGGGCCACACTTTGGAGCTATTTAAAGTCAAGAAAAATAATTGCATTCCATTTCCACTATTCTGTGCCTGTGGAGTCTCCCTGGTTTTTACTGCTCCCTGTCACGTCTGACCCTCAGAAACTCTTCTCCTCACCTTCCATTTCCAATCTAGCCCTCAAAGTCTAAAGTAGAAAAACAGTATGTGAGAGTGGACTTTGGCACCACAGAGAACAACAACATCTTCCAACAGCTGACTATAGGGTTGGTATGGACTACAGCCCACCACTCACCTCAGCAATTCCTCAGTCATGCCAGTGTCTGCTATCCGGCAAATCCAGGGTGGTCTCAAGAGCCACTGCCCAGGGAAGGGTCATGGAAGAAGGGCATGTACCAACCTTCATCCTATTCAGCTTTTATTTTAAAATGGAGCCAGCTATGAGCAAAGCTGCAAGGGCTAGCTGGTGGTGTTCAGGACTTCCATTGGCACCTTCCTCTTTGATTCTGACCACTTGCCTTGACTCTGCCTCTAAAACCTGCCTCAGATCTGATTTCAACAACCACCTGCACCCTTTTCCAGATTTGTCATGCTTTCTACCTGTCCCACCAGGATTTCGGACATCTATTCTCCTTTAAGATTTCTAACTTAGCTTGCCCAACCCACTTGTCTTAGTCTATTTTGGCTGCTATCACAAAAGTACCATAGGCTGGGTGGCTTAAACAAACATTTATTTCACACAATTCTGGAGGCTGGGAAGTCTAAGATCAAGGTCTTGACAGGTTAGGTGCCTGGTGAAGGCCTACTTTCTAGTTTGTAGACAGTGGTCTTCTTGCTGTGTCATCACATGGAGCAAGAAGGTGAGAGTTCTCTGTAGTTCCTTTTGTAAGGGCACTAGTCCCATTCATAAGGGCTCCACCCTCATGGCCTAAGTACTTCCCCAAAGGCCTCACCTCCAAATACCATAACATTGAGGGATTAGAATTACAACATATGAGTTTGTGGGGGGGCATAAACATTTAGTCCATTGTACCACTTGCCCACCTGTACCTGCACATGCATGCACAAACATGCACACATGTGCACATATATTCACATACATACACAGAGAGATGCAGACCAATAGAAGTATGATGCACAGTGAAGCAGGAGTAGTAGTCAGGGGTCAAATGATAAATGACCTCCTAAGTAGTTTGGATTTCATCCTTCAGACTGTGAGGATTCATTGAAGAATTTTAAGCAGGAGAATGGTCTGATGTGCATTTTACATAGATCTCCCTCTCTAAATGATTTAAAGCTTACCATCACTAGAGGCAGATGCTATTGTATTAGCCCAAGCCTGTCCTTATTACCTGACTCTTAACTCTTTAATATACAAGACACTTTGGCTACCTCTGTGTTCTGCCTGCCATATACTGATTGCTCAATCAATGTTTTAAAAAACTAAGGCAAAAAAGCAAGCTGGATCTGAACAATGGATGTAAATAAGATGTCTGGAACCATTAGAGAAGGAAGCAGGAAAGGAGCACCAAGAAAGGGCAGGAGAATAAGGAGTTGGGCCTTTACTTGGGACAGGGAGAGAGGGGAGTGGATAAAACATAAAGTTGCCTGGGAGAAGGAAATGCAAGTTGAGGCAGGCACATAAGACACAGGAAGAGTAAGGTGAGAGAGCCAGTGCTGACTATGTGGCTGGAGAGAAGAGACACTTGATACAAATTTAGTTCTAAGAGTCAAACTGAATGCAAAGACCAACCCCATTGTCCATGAAGGAGGACAGGAGAACTGTGCCAAGGTGAGATTTCTCTGGCATGGAATCTGAGTTGAAGATGTCATTATGGAAAATAATAGGTTTGTGAATACATGTCTTCCTTAAAAGACACATAAAATGGAAAAATTATTGAAGGGCATATACCTTTCTGCATTGTAAGAATGAAAGTTTGGGGGAAGAATTTAATTTACACCTTGGGAAAAAAAGGTGGCACCCAAGGCAACCAATGTCTGATAATATGAAGCCAGCTACTTAGAATAAATTGGCCAAAATATGGGACTGAAGCACAACATTCAAAAGAAATTTATAATGTGGACCAGAAATGAGGAAGTTGATTGATGGAACCTACAAGAGTTATATGCTACAACAAATAATAGATGTGACTGTAAAGTCAATAAAATACCTTTGAAACTCTAGCTGTGGCAAAACTGATTTTTTTTTCCTAGAAAGCTAGGGAAAGTCGGCAGGTAAAAATCTGAAGACACTAGACATCTTATAACAATGAAGAAAAGCGGTAACCCACTTATCAAATAAAAGTAGACAATCCAAGTGACGCTGAGGAAAGAAAAGCTGTGAAGGTAGGAAATTGTATTGTGGGACTGCGTCCACAGGCAAGAAGAGTGGCTGAGAGTGGGAAAGGGAAAACCAAGGTCAGACACCAAACATGAAGAAACAAAACCTTTAACCAACATGGCGGCTCCGGATGAGAATAGCAGTCAAGTTTTGAAGACTAAGCATTCTAGGACTTATGGATTCATTTTGTGTTAAACAAAGCTTTTTGAAGACTGTATGGGAAAAGCTTTGGCAAATAGGATGAATGAGAAATAAAAAAAGTGAATGTCAAAGACTAAGAAAGATATTAGAAACTGGAGGCCAACACCATTACTGAAAACTTATCACAGTAGATTTTACCTGCAGGACTACCTGCCGTGGTTGGCTGGGTTAACAGAAGGCATGTTACAGGCTGTTACAATATAGCATATGAGGTGGGAACAACATGAGTGGAAGGAAAATCAGAACATTTCAAAGGAAAAAGGTAAATAGAATGTATATTATAGTTGAATTAATATGCTTTTATTTGATCCAACAAACTATGATTATTTTTCCTTTAAGATCATGCAAACATTTATGATACTGATAAGACGTGTTGAAAGGTCTTTAAATTCCCCTCAGTTTCTGTGTCTGACCCGTGGGACTGTTTTTAAAACCACTGATTAGGAATGGTAGGAAATGAAAGCAGGAGGGCACAGAACAATGGCAGCCAGTGCACGGCTTTACCCTATGCATGGTCTGTTGATAATCTCTCCACTAGCGGAGTTCACCCAGGGAAGCAGAACAAGTAGGAGACATATGCTGAAAAATTGATTTCAAGGACTTGGTTGCCCAATTGTGAGACTGGCTAGGCAAGTCCAAAATCCATAGGACAAGGAAAGGAAGGCTGGAACTCAGGTAGGAGGCGGAGCTGCTGACCATAGCTGAAGTTTCTTCTTCTGAGAAGCCTTAGCTCTGCTCTTACGGCCTTTCAACTAATTGAATCAGGCCCACCCAGATTATCTAGGATACTCTCCCTTAATGTCAACTGACTATGGACTTGAATCACATCTACAGAATACCTTTACAGTACTAGCTAGATTAATGTTTGATTGGATGATTAGGATTGTAGCCTGGCCAAGAGGCTATCAAACTCTCTTAAGAAAATTTGGTAAGAGTGAGGTGTTAAATGTAAAGGGATATGATTATAGGAACGCAGCCAAGGAGCAAATGCTGGATGGAGCCAAGTCATTAATTCACTCAATCACTCACTTAATCATTCACTTGCTCATTCATCAAACATTTGTTTCTAGTTACTGCATGAGACATTGTGGTTACAATAAGATACAGCCTCTTTCAATAAGTAGCTCCCAGCCTGGTAAGAGAGATACAGAAGTAAAAAGACATTTACAAAATGTGCGTTTTAGAATACAATATGATAGATGTGTGTATCTGCTTTGGGAGCATCAAAGAAGAGCAATGTGGATGGTAGAGAAATTGAAATAAACTAATATTGAAGGTGTGGAAATGGGTGATAGGCCAATGAAGATTCTAGGCATGTATGAGAAGAAGATGAACAAAGGAAATTGAAATAAAAATAGAAGAATTAAAAAAGTTAGCAAGCAGGGGAGGGTAATATTTCTTATGCTAATTCTCCTCCTACATATTCATGATGTGTGACTCTCCCTGAGAGTATGTGTGATCCCACCAGCAGTAGTGAAGATCCTTTTATGGCCTGTGGAAAAGTAGCACGAGCTCAGAGGGCAGCTGTGCATCTGCTAGGCCAGAGGGAAGGAACAAGCTGTATAGAATTTTTTCACACTTCAAGGTTACTGAATTTCAACTTTAAGAAACCAGAAGATAAGAATGATGGTTGAGTGTTTGGGTAGCTGAGATACCAGATGTCCAAGTCGGCTCAGAGGCTCCCCTAGAAAGAAATAACTTTTATGGTGAATGTATCTGTCCCCTAAGGTACCAGGTTATGTTCTCCTATTACCCCCTGCCTTCCAAAGTAGATCCCCACTGTATGAACTTGAATTCTTGTTGGCAAGTAACAGGGATCAATTGAAACAAAAAATGATTACTTATAAGAATACAAGAATAGATTAATAGAACCAAGGGGGAAAGGTAGCCTGACCTCAGAAAGGGGCTGGGCCTGGGATTTTTGCCCTGTCCCTCCTTTTCTCTTTTCTGCTTTTTAGCTTCATTTGCTTTGGTCTCCAATCCAAATGGTGAGGTATCTGCTCCACAGTTAACAATTATAGCTGCAACTGCAGACAGGGACTTTCCCAGTTCTGAATCTGATTGGCTGGGCTTGGACTGGGACCAGTTCGGGAGCTGGGAAGAGAGACTGAGGTCTGCAGTGGGAGAGGGGTTGTTTCCAGTTAGTTCTCTCCAGGGACAAATCCCAGAGAAAAGAAATAGGGAGCACCTCACACACTTTTAGTTCCACCTGTGAAGTTCCTGATTCCTACCTTCATTCTTTTTCTTTATAAGCTGCCCAGTTGGTGGCAGGATAATGCACGGGCCTTTCTTTATTCATAGCCCTAGAAAAGTATGATGCCTCAGATCCGTGGTGAAATTTTCAGGAAACAACTGCCAAAGTGCTTCATTGGCTTTTCTATTTGATAATAATGAAACCACAAAAAGACATTGAATTAAACAGCAATTCTTTCCTCCTCTCCACTTCAATCCACCTACACCAGGAATTAAAAAGCAGACCCCAACAGATCGTTATGTTTTCGCTTAGCTCCTCCTGTGTGCTTAGCATCGTGGAGCCCCATAGCAGGGATACAGAGGAAGCATAAGACATGGACCTTGCAAAAAAAAAAAGAGGCTTATTATCTATTGGAAGAATAAAAGGAAAACTTGAGAACAAGGCTGTATTATATCAGCTTACTATCCTAATATGACATATTAATATGATATAAATACTACCACTAAAGTACTAAAGGAATAAAATACTTCAGGTGCACCTGCTGGCTCAGTCCTTTAGGCAACAGAGAGGAGCAAAGGCTCCCACTGTGGGCCCCTCCTCCTTCCCCAGAGAGAGAGGAGAAAGACTGGTGGGAAATGCCTGGCTGGGAGAAGGTGGTTGTGAATACTGAAATATGTTTGAACCTCACTAGTGGTTTTTGAAATCAAATTTATTAGACCTCTCTCTCCATTATGCTATACTGCTTCCCCATAGATCTGTAAGTGATGGCAATTGCTCTATTTTCCTAAGCTTTAGCCCTTGTAATAGTCCTATAATGATAATATATTTTGCATGGTAATGCCCTAATAAGAGTAATGCTACATATAAGATTAGGTGAATTGTATTTGACAAATTTAATTGTAAAAAGCCAATAGGAAAAACCACATCCCAATGAGATTAAATGCTGACTTAAGTCCTCAACTCGGGAAATTGCTAGAAGTTTAATTTTGCCTTTATCACTGCTCTGCTTCCTTCTCCCAGAGGGCTTTGCAGCTGCTCTCAGAGCCTGCAACCTAGAGTCTCTGAAGCACCTTCAGGCTCATTGGTGAACGGCAATGAACTTCAAAGTGAGTTTTTTCTAGCTACTATTATTACTTACTTCTTAATGATTGTTATAAAGATCAATTCAGCAGGCAAGATTTAAGTGAAAGGATTTTGAGGGTTGTGGGCAAAGATAATCCACAGATTCAAAAATAATTTAATGTCTCCTGATCCTGGATCACTTTCTGTTTCTTTTATAATTAGTTCAACAGAACAAAATATTAGGTTTTGACAAGAAGAGGCTATGTAAATTTTCGGTAGTTTTAGAAGCTTGGTGTTGTAAAATAATTATCTCAAGAAGTGCCATTAAATTCTTAAGGCTAAATTTGAGTTTTGAAGACAAACCTGTCACAAAATGCTGTTAGGGGGTCGGAATGGAGTCTCCCTCAGAAACTGTACTGGAAATGGAGAAGCCTCTGGCTGCGGTCGCTGTTTAAAGGTGTGAGGAAAGCAACTTCTGCTGTGAGGACTCACTGGAAAAGCAGCCACAATTTCATTTTAATAAAGTGAATATAAAATACAAATTTAGTGGCAACAGGGAACACAGTATTTTCCCTCTTGTCTACAGTTGTACCCACTGTAGTACATAGAATATTCTGTGTGAGGTTACAGTGATTAATTGGATATGTCCCCTTGGCTGGGCCACGGTACCCAGATATGTGGTCAAACATGACTCTGGATGTCTCTGTGAGAGTGTTTTTGAATCAGATTAACATTTAAATTGGTGGATTTTGAGTAAAGCAGATTGCCCTCCATAATGTGGGTGGGCTTCATCCAATCATTTGGAGGTCCGTAGAGAACAAAAGACTGACTTATCCCCAGCAACAGGGAATTCTGACAGCAGATGGCTTTTGGACATCAACTGTAACACTGGCTCTTCCCTGGGTCGTTAGCCTCTGGCACACCTGGCAGATTTGGGAATAATCAGCTTTCATAACTGTATGAGCCAGTTTCTTAAAATCCACCAACCTCTTTCTTTCTCTCAACCTCTGTCTCTCTCAATCTCTCTCTCCTCCCCCCTCCCCCCCTCCACACCCCACTGTTGGCCCTGTTTCTCTGTAGAACCCAGCCTAATATAAAGATTGAGTTTCATTATTTAAAAAGAGAGAGATAGAAAAAGGCAGCTCCCTTTAAGAGTAGCTCCCCTTAAGAATTTATTTAAATGGCATAGACTCTACTACTTCCTTTAAAACACTGCCTCTTGAATGTATAAGTTTATAAATCATTTAAGAGGTGCTTTATTTAAGCAAGCACTTAATGAATTGGAACAAAAGCTGCAATAAGAAGTAGATTATGTGGGATACATTTTAGCAAGTACTAGATAGTGAACTCATGGAAAACAAGGTCATTGGCATCATACTGAGTCCAATCTCTGATCTATTGTATCGAAATTGCTGATATTTGAGTGGGTCTGACCTATAAAAAAAGCAATTAGATATGGTTCAATCTGATAGAAGTACATTTTTATATGATAATGACCAGAAAAGAGCATTTCTAGATTCTTTGCCATATAAGTAATTGCCTTGATTTAGAATCAGGTTTCTTTTTTTAAATTTTTTCCCAGACCAATAAGCTAAGTAGAAGTTGGAGGTAATCAAATACTTCATGTGAAGAATACACAAACTTGGGCATGGTGACTGGCTCTTTTAAATATTGTTCATCAAATCTTGAAATTTCAGTTGTTTTTTGAATACACTGCAACACCTCTGAAATCATGGATACAATCTATTTCTTCTCTTAATGTAGTTTCTCACCTAAGGCATCATTCCACGCGAGTGGACTGGCTGTGTGCCAGGTGTTCATGTTGATGTTATTGAAGTGCAGTTAATGTTCAGTGTGTTTCTGAGGTGCTGTTGCTAAATCTGCACAAGAATAATTTATGACATCCCTAGCGATTTCTAGTAGGGCAGGATCCATAGCAGCGCCTTATGTTAGGGTTGCCCTTGACGGTTTAGAAAGCTCATTCTCCTTTCATCTTCACACAAGCATCATGGAATACATTGTCTTCTCCACATTTAGAATGGAGAAGGTGCAGCCCAGACAGCTGAACTCCCCTGTTGAGGTTACATATCTTGATGGAAGGTGCTAGAACTATATATCATTCCAGGCACTGTTGCTTTTCCACCTAGAGATTGATTTCCAGCTTTCCTGCAACTTACTTTTCTCCTTCCAATTTGGTTCTACCCATTTTGTGATTTAGATTGACACTGGACCCCAAGTTGCTTACATAACAGGGTTCTGTGAACATTTTCAAGGCTGTGTTTCCAAGGGAAGTCTCAGCAGTTCCCTGTTGCATTCTGGCGAACGGCCTTAGCTGTCTCAGGGCTTGTTCTTGTTCCAAAACACAGTGCTGACTTTGCAAACTTCCCTTAAAGCATGTGCACTTTGAGAGCACAGCCATCTGCATGCAGCAGAGCTGTGACATTGAAGCAGCCGGCTGTTTGCAGCACGAGCTCACTTGCTGAGTGCATTCAAGGAAAAGACAGCCTCCGGATACCCAGGTGGCTGTTGTATAGTAAGCTGAATTCAGGAGCTGCCTCAAGTGCTGAAGAACAGGGAGTGAGTGGGGAAAATGTGGCCAAAGACCAACCAGGCTGTTAAGGACTATGAATGGAAGAATCCTTCACCAAGGCGCAGCCGGGTAGTTAGTCTCAGAGAATGTGCCCTGGAGTGCAACAGCTGTGCCTGACTCTGCTCTGTGTTGGCCCAAGGACAGTGCGTGGTGCCCAGGCCCATAGAATAGAAGGGAAAAATGGTCCAAATCAGCAGAATGTTATTTATGGTGACAGAATAATACTGATTCTCTAGTAAAGAAAAAAATATCTACCTCTTTCTTTCCATATGTTTTAACACCCTTGCTGGTATTTTTTATTCTTTGGATTAAAAAAAAATACAGTTCTCTTTTGCTATTGGTTTAGCTAAATCTGTCTTCACTATTGTGTAAACTCACCACACAGGTTGTGAATATGCCTTTAAATTTAGTTCACAATATCCCTAATGATAGGTTTTCTTTCCTGTGAATTTCTTTATCAGCCGTTTGCCGAGGCATTGATAGTTTCTTCACTCATTCTGGCTCAGTACCACAGGGACACTTCTGGCACAAAACAGACATTAGCGGACCGGAATACAAGATCATTCTCTTATCTTACTAATTACCACCCATTCCCACTGACAAAATGTGCAAGTCTAAAGAAAAAACAATTTACCTGAAAAGCAGAGGCAAGATATATATGAAATTTCACCCAGCTGGGTGTGCTCATTCGGAGGAATTTTCAGCGCTGACTTCGGGCTGGGAAACAGCAACTGTGGTAACAAGGTCACCTCCGTCCTTGAGTCTCACAGCTAATGAATTGAGCCTTGGTTTCCCCATCTGAAAAACTGGGATAATCATAGCTACTTCGTAGTGTTCGAAGATCAAATGAGATCATGAATGAAAGATGGTGTGTAAGCTGCAAAGTGCTATAAAAGCTTTAGCTATGATAATGAGGATGGATATAATTTTTAGGAGATAGAGAACCTCTACACTGTCAATGTTAAATGACCCTTTCCTCTTTTTGTTTTCTTAGTATGAATGAACTTGTTTATAGGTATTACAATAAGAATACACAGACACACACACACACACACACACACACACACCACTCAACTCCTTGTAGATTTCTAAGGATTGTTAGGAGGTTAGTTTTAGAAATCATGACACATAGAGTTTAGAGAGGGGTTAGCAAACTATGGCCATGGACAAAACCTGGCCAGCTGCCTGTTTTTGTGAATAAAGTTTTACTAGCACACCGCCTGCCCATTAGCTTACTCATTGCCATGGCTTCTTTTGAGTTGGTTACTTGTGATAGATTGTATGACTCCAGAAACCTAGACTATTCACTGGTTTTGGTTCTTTACAGAAAATGTTTGGTGACTCCTGAATTGGGTCAAAGGATTTGGGAAAATAAAAGAAATTTTAACTTCTCAGTGTGATCCTATCCTTTGATTCTCTCAGTGGTCAGTGAAATGGACATTTGGATACACCGGGGGTGAGAAGGTAAATTGGCGCCACCTTTTAAGGGGTGACTTGGCAATCTGAATCAAGAGTTTGAAAAATTTCTCATCCAAGTTTAGTCCTAAATACAAGTAAAGTGGATATTAACTGTGCTAACATCTGAGATGTAGTGCTTTAAGTGCTTTAAAAAATGCTTCTAACTTCCTAAGATTCTCTGCTGTCATTTTAGAATCTTCATAAGAATCAGATAAAAAACAAAAGCACACCAAGATGCTGTGGGAGAAATATGCCCCTGGCTTAATGCCATTTTAGTGGTTATTGTTTAAGGAGCTATAGAGTGAAGACTTTAGGTAGGTGGAGAGGCATCCTGTATTTTACTTTGCAAGTTTGAAGCTGTTTAAAGTTTTCTTTAGGTTGAACAGATCCTGGACTCTCAGGCCTTTGACATACCTTCAGATCAAACATTTCTGCTTTTGTAATTCACACACACTCACACACACACAGACACGAAAACATAATTCAGTATTAGCAACAAAAATATTATCTGTGTGTTTAACTCTCTTTTTTTGGAGCAGTTAATTACATGTGGAAAGTCCTTATATTTAGTCAATGATCACTTGTCTTTAGTAGAAAGGAATCACAATGGCTGAATACCTTATTTCAAAGATTCAGTAAAACAAGAAAAATAATTGGGTAGAATTGCATTAGCAAAACTTTGCTCTCAAAAAGAGGAAAAAAATGAAACAAATAAAATACAAGTTGAAAGCCCTCACTATAGTGTAAAAATGACTTTATGCTGGAATCTATTCACATTTATTATTCTTTTGCTGTCAGTGCTAGTTTCTTTCATTGCTATCTTATATTCTTCCTCCAGGGGTAAGTGTCTCAGAGAAGGTGGTAACCCATGGCAACCAGTCACTGTGTGAGAGGGGCAAACTAACTTGGAAGTGTACTTGATATTTACTTGGTGAGGAAATCTTGTGGAAATGATTTCCCTTTTCCCTTTTTTTATAATTCGCAAGGAATGCGCCATGGAATGTCATAATGAATGGGCTATGAGATATGCTACTTGTGGATGGAACCTAGTTAACAGGTTTTGAAGTTCAGTTTTGTGCCTGTGTAACTGCATTAGAAGGTCTGGAGGCTTCTAAAGTACATATGCAAAAACTAAATGAGTGCTTATCAAAAGCATGTATTATAACTGCATGTAAACCTACAATTATCAATAAAAATTTCAATGAAAAAGGCATGTGTATTCTCACACTTAGAGGTCAAATTTTGGTGATTACAAAGTGACTTTTGCTTCAAGAAAAAGCTAAGAACCTGGCTCAGGAAGAAAATCAACTGTGTGTTCTTGTGTATACATTCTGATTGAGATAAGCTTTTGTGTACAAATATGATTTATAGATAAACATGCCTCTGAGTACAGATCGCTACTTTCTTGGAAGGACTAGATACCCTGATGAGAAGTTCTAAGAAAGACCTGTCCTTTGTGCTTACATAAATGAACACACCACAAGATGTTATTTTTTTTAGTATAGAGAAAGAGTATATTTCTATTTTTCCTGTTAATATTTTTCTGAAAAGAAGGAAAGCTTGATAAACTAATTATTAATTCTAAGATCACAAACAAAAGCATGAAATAGGATGCATGGAAAGGGGCTCATTGGACTTCACTCTCTAGAACAAAATTCAGTGATAACACTTCTCAAATAAAAGGAAACTATTAGAGCTTTGAGGATAAGAAGTTAATGGTGATTCTTTGCATCTGCAGAATGCACCACCTTGATTCCAAGGACCTTATTATTCATTGCACTTTGCCCTGTGACTTAAGTAGCAGAGCAATTGTGCCACAGTGGGAAATATTATAATTTCTATAAGGGTACATTTGTGATTATGTATATTGGGAGATATGTATGTGTATGCATTTGTGATATATATGAATGTATGTGTATACACAATGTATGTAAGTATCATACCCGTATATTCGTGCATACTTCATCATTATTTGCTGTAGCAGAAAACTCCAGAAACAAGCAACTTAAATGGATATCAAGTGGGAATGGGCCAAATAAATCATGATTTAATGAACAGACTTTAAAAACAATTAAGGAAATCTCTCTGTGCTGCTATGAATGTTCTTCAAGATACAAAATTAAGTAAAAAGAAAAATGCTAAACAGTATGAATTCTCTTTCATACAAATAAAATGATACACAGAGATATAATATGCTAGTCAATTATACTTTGTTTTGGAGGAATGCATAAAAATATTGTTAATAAAGTTGGAGAGAGAAGCATGGGATTTGAAGGAGAAAGAATTTTACATTTTACGTCTTTCTAAACTGCATGAAAATTTGATTACATATGCGTAATAATTTTATTATTTAAAAGTGTTAGGGTTTATCTAGGGGGTAGAAGTTTTCCTTTGTTCTACATGCTTTTCAACATTTGAAAATATGTTATTAAAAATATTTGTTAGTTACAGTGGCAGAAGACAGCCTATTTAGCTGTATAAAATATTAAGAGAATTTTAAAATTTGTGTCACTTTTAGTTCTACAGTTAATGTTGAAGTCAGGTGGAACCTAGTGTCATCCCCAGCCATCTAGTTGTTCTCATGACCCGCGCTGCCTTCTGCAGGGGGCATGTCCACAAGAGGACCTCTGGAGTTATGTCTGATACATGTGCTTCACTGCCATAGTTGCGGTTATAATGTCACCTGCTGGCAGTGCACTGAGTTGAACAGACCTAGTAGCCAGTAGTCCTTTAATTGAAAACATCAGGGCTTATAGCTCAGGGTTTAAATCTTCTAGTGGTTTTAAATTCCACAACAAGAGAGCCCAGATTTCTGAGCTGTGACCCCTCTTCCATAGAAGAGATCAGAGAAGGGATAAAGAGATCACTGTAACGTCTAGTGGGGACCACATATCTGTATGATCACCTGTGGTATCTCCTTTCCACATTTTATGTAAATAGTATGTCTGTCATAAGTATGTAAGTACAGCTTTCATCAGTCCATAAACACTTAAAACCGTGTTGTGATACAAGTCAGGGGAAAATATCATGAGTACCTCTAACTTAGGGGCTTGTGATTTAGATTACTTTGGCGTTAGTGGAGATAGCCCACTTTTGATTCATCCACACAATCAATTTTGTAAGAGCAAATAACTCCAAATCCATGCATGTTAAATCAGTAGAGGGAATCATTGGCCCCCTGTCAGGGAAGTCCAATGGTGGACTGAAGACTGTAGGTGCTAAATCAAGGGGCTTAAACAGTGTTATCTTTATCTTCTTTCTGTTCCACCTGCATGTCCGTGTAATTCTCTCTCCTACTGCATACTTCTTTTTCTGTTGTAACTAAAAATGTTGTTCCTGGAAATCTCTAGCTCCTAGGGTTATACTTCTCTGTCCAGTATGCTAAGCATAGTCTTTTTCTTAATGTGCATTATCAAAATAGTTCAAGGAGGACTCCTGTTGGCTTCTTGAGGGTCAGGTGCGAATTTCATAGCTAATCTGGTTCTAGAGACATGTAGTGTTGTGATTGGCCTGGGTTGGCTCATCTGCCCACTTCAGTAGTGGAGGCTGGGCGAGTATCATGATTGGAACCCCAATAACATTCTCCCAGGGAAACCAGAATAAGTATGATGGACAGCATTTTGGAAATGAAAAAAAACCTTATCTTTTATAATCTACTATAGGTGGCATCAGAAGCCGTCATTTCCCTTTCATGCTTACCCTACATGTAACTCTGGTCAACCTGCTTCTACCACAAGTGGACTGAGGCGAGTGAGTAAGATGGAGTTTGAGCTCTACAGTTGTCAAGCATCTGCCATTAATAAAAGACATTCCTAGTCTAATTGCCTTACCCCCAATTTTTGCCTTATATTTTATAATAAAGTTTTGGGAATTTTCAAAGCCATGACTATTCTATATTAATTAATTTTTAAAAAGTCTTTGCCTCTTTACTCTTGAATTAATAAAGATTGAGAAAGGAAACCAAGACAAAAATAGGCTTCACTAATTACCTGAACGGCACATTAGGTGAGAGTCAGAAGTTAGAACAATGTTGGCAGCATGACTGAGTATGATGACCCTCATTTGAGTCTTCTCCTTCAACAACAGCACTTTGGCATCTGTCTGTGGACAGAAGTGCCTTTGTGGGAGCTAGGGGGCCCAACATCCCACATCAGGAGACCTGGGAGGGGTCTCGCCCACAGCTGTAAGCTGACAGACTCGGCTGGGGCTGTGGACCCTGCAGTGGACCACGAATCAGCTCCTGCCCCTTTTGGCTGTGGCCTGGTGGTCCCTGGGAAACAGTCTTAGGCAACCACCCACAGATGAGAGAGCCTTTGTGGAAGCCCAGGTTTCCAGCAGAGAAGTTCCAGCATACTGTCGGAGCAAAAAAAATAAGAGTTTGGATGCATTGGAGGGGGCAGTGGATGTAGTTTGACTTTATACTCTCCTGATCCCCCAGGCAGCATATCTCAGGGCCAAGAGAGACCTTCTTGGCCCTGGCTCCCTGCTGCTGGGGAAAGTGAAAGTCCGAGAGTGTGTGCCTGGCTTCTCTAGCTGTGCGAGATGCTACCAAAGAGGCCCATTTCTCCGTCACCCCATCCAGAGTACTGAGTCATAAACTGAATGAATGACTGGGGGTGGGAAGAAGCTGGGAGAGCAACAGATAGGATTCTGGGGTTGATGGTAATTAAAGGAATGTGGATCCTACTAAAGGCATCTTTCTCTCAGACTCTGTCAAGAAGCCCACCCATGAGCTGTTGGGCAAGCCTCGTCATAGGCACCCGCAGTGCTCTGTGGCCTCACCCACAGACCCCCTCACCCTGTGCTGGCTCTGTGCTCATTCCTGCCGGTGGTGAGAGCAGGCTTTGGCAGATGGCTAGTGAGTGTGCATAGACATACAGATGGCCAACAAGTATATGAAAACATCACTAATCATCAGGGAAATGCAAATCAAACACTAATCACTAATCATCAGGGGAATGCAAATCAAAACCACAATGAGATATCTATCACCTCACACCTGTTAGAATGGCTATTAACAAAGGACAGACAAGTGTTGGTCGGGATGGGAAGAAAGGACACCCTTGTGCCCTACTGGTAGGGATGCAAATTCATACAGCAACTATGAAAAGAAGTATGGAGGTTTCTCAAAAAATTAAAAGTAGAGCTGTCCTATGATCCAGCAATCCGTCTCTTGGGTATGTAGCCAGAAGAAATAAAGTCGGGATCTTGAAGAGGTGTCTCCACCCCCACATTTACTGCAGCATTATTCATGACAGGCAGGACATGGAAATACACTAAGCACTTGTGGATGGATGACTGGATAAAGAAAATGTGGTGTAATAGTGAATGGAATATCCTTTAGCTATGAGAAAGACACAAATCCTGCCATTTGTAACAACATGGACGACTTGAGGGCGTTGTGCTAAGGGAAGTCAGTCAGGCAGAGAAAGACAAATACTGTGTGATCTCACTTACATGTGGAATCTGACAAAGCCAAACTCAGGGCCACATGGAGCAGAATGGTGGTTGCTGGGGGCTGGAGGGTAGAGATGCCCAGTTGTAAGATAATATACACCATAGTGATTATGATTAATCATACTGTGTTAGACACTTGAAACTTGCAAAGAGAGTAGACCTTCAGTGTGCTTACACAGAAAAGAAATGGTAGTTCTTGGGGCGAGTGTTTGCTTATTCTTGTGTGATAACCATTGCACGACAGGCCTGTGTTTAAAGCCAACATGTTGTGTGCTTCACACTTGCACAACATTACATGTCAATTGTATCTCAGTACAACGGGAAAAAAGGAGTTAATCATAAATGTAGAGTTTATATCTTACTACGAGTACTTTCCTTACTCTGGGGAGGAGGAGAAGCCCCCACTCCTCAGACTCAAGCATAGCAAATCCCAGTGGAAGACTTGACTTTCAGGACCGCTGGTGACATAATCAGGGGCCACCGTCACCATATGGCATTGGTTAGAGATGATGTGTAGGATGTCTGGGAAGTCTGTTTCTTATCAGAGAAATAATTAAGGTTTTATAGACACTGGGCCCTTCTCTGAATGGAACTTTGTAATCACCCCTTACCATAGCAATTCAACTCATAAGTTGTCTAGAGTTCTGGGTGAATATTTCTTGTTTCCAAAGTTGTTTCAAGGCCCTTTCTAACTAGGAAGCTCTGATTCATGACAAGTTTCTTCAAGTAATTTCTTAGATATGATGTCCTCCTGCAAATGACCTCAAAGTGCAGTTTAAAGAATGAGTTAGAGTGTCAAAACTGTGGGATCGTCACTTTCCTAAATATACTTACAAAACTTTGTTACGTCTTCTAAAAATGTTCACGTTTGAGTCTGTTGGTCCAGCATTTTACATGACAAAAAGTGGGTTTTCAGGCATAAGTATGTTACTAAGGGAAGCAGGAAGGTACAGAGGTTACAATTTTAATAGTTAGCAGTCAGCATTGTGAGATTTAATTTTGACTTTGCTACACAAAGAGTTTCTTGGACAAAGTTTCTTTACCTGAGTCTTGGTTTTCTTCTTAAACATCAGCAATACTTATTAGATAGTGTGTGACCAATGCTAATGATATAATATTGGTCCAGGACTTAGCCCTGGAATCAGGTATACAGTAAATGCACATGAATGTGTGTTTCAACTGTTGATGTTACTTTTGACTATTACCATACATTTTTAATATTATAGGGAAAGATTGGTCAGAATCTATGCAAGATTGTATGTCCCCCTCTAATGATTTCTGATTCTGTATGTTTATTTATGGACTAAGCTTTGTGAACCTAAATTTTTCTTTGTAAGGTGACTGTTTCTTAAACCTTGTCGGTGCCATTTTTCCCCATGTTTCTGCATTTGCCCTGAAATTGTTGAGATATTGTCCATTGCATCACTAAGGGATCCCTGCTTCCTCCTTCCACGGGAAGTTTCCGTCAGAGTCCTGTTCTAGGAAAAGCTTTGTCTCCCTTGGGAAAGTAGTCAGTTTCCTCTTCTCAGGCCACATGCTCGTGCGACATGCCACCCTTCGCTCTTTGTCCCGTGTGTCAGCGAGGTTACAGGTGGTCTTTTCACTCCGTCACGACCACTTGACTCATTGTCATATATTTGAATATTTACTGTTTAAAAATATCAGCTAATTTATTTTGTCTTTATTTTACCAAGGGCTTCATATCCTTTTGGGAAGGAGGTGAGGTAGAAATGTATGTATTTACATATATAATATATGTCTTCATGCAGATATATTTTCTTGTTAATTTTTATTTGAAAGTTTGCCAACTAAATTTAAGTTTTGATATTAGCAGCTTCTTTAATCCAACTAGTGCTTTCCTTCCCTTTTGTTCCTTTCCTTCACATGTTTGTCCAACAAATGTTTCTTGGTCTCAATATGTTGAATTTTTAGGTGGGGAAGTCTCTGTGAAAATGAATCAAATTGTTATCAGTGAGCATGTGTCCTACTAGTGTGTATGGATTCTTGAGAGGAAGAATAGGCCTAATGAGATCAGACTTACTTTCCATAAAAAAAAAAAAAGGAGATTTGAATACCCTGCTAATTCTGATATAAAATGATAGGTTGGAGAAAGGCCTGGGATTTTTTTCTGACATTATTACTGAATCTAATTGGATTTTGCTAGTTTGCCCACAGCCTCAGGTGAAATTGGTTTTCTGTTCATTTTCTTAGTGGCTTTTTTACAATGGGTACAAAAAAGATGTCCTTTCCTATCTGTGAGGAAAGGGAACACAGTTTGTTTTGTCACATTCCTGGTGATGCTTTTAAAGACAGGGAGAAAATATGCCTGCTCATTGAGTCCCATTTTGTTGTCATTTTATACTGCACTGTTTCTAGGGACAACTTAACTCTCCCGGCTTAATATTGTCATAGTTTCCTCCTCGTGGGTGTTTAAGGCAACAGGAGGCTTTTTATCCTATTTCATGAGGAAATGCAGTGTGTTATTAATCATAATCATTTTATTCGTAAGTCAGCATGGCCTCAGCAGGGCCTGGGTCACACCAAGGATACCTCCTCCTGTGTGAAGGGACACTTTTGGGCCATCTCAGGGAATGTTTTTGGACTTGAACATAATGGTACATTCCTTTTAGGAAAGCTGCTGCCCTGTATTAGGGCTAATGGTACTGAGTTTGGACTTATTTCCCAATGCCTGTTGAACTGCCGTTGTGAGTTTTTTGTCATGTGGGGACCTGGATGGCACATAACTGATATTCTGTACCTTAAAACTGTAGTGACGTCTGGAAGTAACAATATAAGGTGGTTTGTAGGTATATAATTCTTGTTGGTCTGCTCTCAAATTCTGATTCTAAGAACAGGCACTGCATATGGGAGGGGCCTCTTGAACTCGGTGTAGACCCCATTATTGAAATTGGGGTGACCAGTAGTTTTGGTGTTTAGCACTGGCAGGCCTGGATCTCAGGAAACCCCTGTGTCTTGGGCAAACTGGGACAGTTGGTCATACTAAATTTGAAACTCAGACAGAAGCGGCTCCATAATATGACCATGATTGGTCTGGACTCTAGGATCTTAATTTCCAGCAAGGCTATCTTAAACACAGAATTTTATTTGCATGAACATTACTCCAACTTATTAGCTTGAGTAAAGAGGGTTTATTATAAGGAGTCTTATGGAAGTCAAAGAAAAACTGAGCAAACAGACGCCAGGAAATGTGTGACTCAGGTGTCTCGGAGGGCCTCGGCAGCTCAAGTGCGAAGAATTTAATCTAGTATTCTGCCTCTCGTGTGCGCGGCTTCCAACTCCCTCAGGCTCTCTGTTAGTTCATTTTTTTTAGAACAGGAATGTCAGTGGCTCAACCATGGCCATGGATGGGTTTCCTTTAGGTCTTGTGTTTAAACCTGGTCTGTTTAGCAGCAGCCCAGGACCCAGGTAGAGATCATGGCCTAGCATCCATCCCTCCCTAGCTGATCATGGTAATTCTGGTCCCCTTGCCTGTGGTTCACTTGGGAATGGACATATTACCTAAATTTGGTCAAAGAGACCTGAGGATAATCTTCAGGAGGGCTTCTGGGAATGCCTCATAAATTCTCAGAATGAGACTCAATGTCCTCTAATGAGACACAATGTCCTCTGCATACTGCTTTAACTGCATCTGTGGCCATCTTCCTAGTGGCCTGAGGACAGGGGCAACACAAGAAGGGCAGAGCAGAGAGGCAAGAAAATCCCAAGCCTTGGATGACATCTTTGAGTCAGTGAATCCGCCAAGAGTGTGCCTCACCTCTGGACTTCCTGCAATTAGTGAGTTAAAAAAATTCTTTCTTTGTTTAAGCCATTTGTATTCTGTATTTTAGGATGTATAAAACATGCTGGGATAACAATAATTAGTAATAGTAATAATAATACATTATAACAAACACCAACTGGGCCAGCTGGGAGGAGCTGGTAGGGCTGCCCCTATGGGCGGAGCGTATTTAAGAGAACATGGGTAACTTAGAGGTGTGCTGCAGCTCCTCCTCTTTTGAATTTGATTCTTGTTTTGAGTGTGCTGGATGCATATTCCCCTTCTCTTTAAAGAGAATAGAAGAGCCTACATCTCCTACTTACAAATGCAGTGGCTCTAACCAGTCTCAGAAGGACCCCAGTAAGTAACGAGCCCTGCTATCTGTTAGTTGCCAGAAGGAAGGACCTCAAAAACAGAGTCATCATGATAGGTTAGACATCTTCTCATCTTAACTGGGTTATAATTAACTCTATTCAGGAAAGTACCTTATCAGGTTACCCAGGATACACCTTGTAAGCGAATTCATTTTTGAGTGTGTACAAGGAAGTTTCATTTCTCAAGAGTAAATATTTCACAAGAGCTTTACATATATATAACTATATATTTTAATGGCCAAATTAGGCATTTGGTAATACCTATTTTTATATTTTTCCAGGCATAAAATGTTGCCATATCAGTGTTATTGAGCTCTGGATGTCACAGTTGTTGATTCATTTGTGAGTTAAACTGGGAGAATCTTGGATTTCTCCATGAGAAGAGGGATGCTTAATGCGAAAAAGGGTGTTTTTTCAAGGCCACCCAAGAGCGTGTCTTAGAATAACCTGACTGGCTGTTGAAGTGTACAGGTAGAGCTGGTTTCACAGGTGTATGACCTGCACAATCACACAGAGCCCCACCTTCAGAAGGGCCTTTCGCTTGGTTTAATATTCTGCTATCACCATCTTGAAATTCTTAATAACTTTGACCAAGGGACTCCACAGTTTTATCTTGCCTGGGTCCCTTTTTACAATTCTGTATACTCTGGATCTGCCAGCACCAAATAGTTCTATTCTTGATCCTGATCAAAGAATACAGTTTTGAACACACCCCTTGGTTCTTATCAAAAGCTCATGAAGCAGTGTTTGTGAAGATGCTAAAGGGTTTGTGGCCTTGCCACCCTCTCAACCTGCTAAACTCAGTTTTGGGATTCAGACACTCACCTCAGTGCCTGGACCTTGTCCTTTGTGGCTCTCGTCCCCCGCCCGGCCCCCAGTGGCTTTATTGAGTTGATCTTTGGTTGTGACCCCTCACACTGAAGGGTATCTTAAAAAGCCCACATGGCACTCATTGTTGTATTTGCCAGGAAGGGGTTGTTGAGGAAGTCATTTATTATCTTATGCGCCATCCTTATGGGGACAAATGACAGACGTTTCTCTTTGTTCTCAGCACCAAGATCGCTTTTCCTGACCAGTATAACTGGTTTACCTTTCGGATAGGGAATCAGGTGATTGTGTTTCCTTGTTTGTCTGAACTTCTAGAATGCTTAGAAACAAGTGGCTAAGGACTAACTGCACAAACCTCATAGTTTGCACTTTGTGTAGCGACTTTACCCTTGCTTTCATTTTATCTTCCATAGCCCATTTTCCCTCTGCCTTCGTTTTCTCACCGACTTACTATTTTAAATAGCAATCTATTGTTGTTGTAGCATGTGCAGTGCTGCAAGCTGACTTAAATTCTTCTAGAATATGGTGAATATAACTATATGGCAAAAGGTATTTCTTTTATACACTGTGTTTGCAACTGGGAAACATAAATGAAACATTTTTAAAAGGTGGCAAGATTTGAGTGATAAAGAACAATGACTTTTTTTTACTATGTAGCGATACAAAGGAGTCATTTTAGAGTGGTATTAATACATGAAATGATAAGGAAAATGTTTGGTAATAATAAAGAATGACTTCTAAATAGACTCTTATTCTGAGAAACAATTGTATTTGAGTATTTACTTCATGTTGATCTTGAAAAACCCCTCCTATCGCTTTGTGTCTCAGTCTCAGCTCTGAGGAGTGGATAATAACCTACAGTATGTTTCCAAACATTCAGGAGAGTTATTAATCACCAGAGTCAAAAGAAATCAGAATTGCTTTTAACCTAGGTATTTTTTTATAAGCACAAAGAACTTATTACTGTTGTTTTTAATAAAGCTTTTTATTTCAGTGCTCTTTCTTTTAGGATTTTCTTTTTTTGTAAAGAGCAGATCCCATGTTGGAGATGAAATAAGTTGGGAAGAAACATGTGAAATTATAATATGTAGCTTTATTTTCTCATTTCAAAACTTGCAGTGTCATGCTTTTCTCATGACATTTTGATGCAATCATTCATTCAGCATTCATTCACAAATGTTTATTCAGGACATTTTATGTAGCAGGTATGGTTTAGGTGTTGGAAATACATCAGTGAATAAGGGGCGCCCTGTCCCACGGAGCTCCCGTCACAGTGATTCCCCGATATTGCCTCCTTGAGTTTACCCCCCTTTTTCACAATGCTTTATTTAATTTGTTTATTGGCTTGTTAAAATCAGCGTTGCCTGAGATACATCAATCTGGGTTTTTCTCTTTTTTACTTATCAAATAACTGGAAGTTTTACTTGATTTGCTAGTGAACTGCATACTTTACTGATTATGGAGGTTATATGTTATGCTTGATTTGGGCTAATTTCCATAATTTCCTGATTGAGCTATGTATTAGCCTTTTGACCTTTGCACTTCTTCAAAGGTGGAGAATAATTAGCCTGCACAATTTGATAGAAAGAATTCACATCTGCTAATTTTTTTCTTTTGCCTCAATTAGCAGGCACTTCTGATAATATATAGATTTTCTCAGGCTAAATATGAATAAGCTATTTTCCTTCTAGTAGGAACTGCACCATTCACTTAACATTGTCCGCATTAAAAACAAACGAACACACAAACTATGCCACTTCTTATTCAAGCAAGTAAAAGAAACGTATCAAGGAATTTGCCAAAGGAGGGCAGCAATTTCTCAGTCCCAGTAGCTTCCTTGCTTTACTATTTAAAAGGAACAAAAAGAGTGAAGCTATTTGCAAAAACACCTGACTTTGCAGTTAGCACTCAAAAGAATATGCAGTGCAATACTTGGTTAAAAGAGGGTTGAAATTTCTTTTCTGGAAGGAGTGCCATTTAACTCTTCAAGTCACTTGTCAGACCAGAAGGAGAAAACTGACTTTGACATAGCCTTGTCCTGAGGATAATTCTGAAAAAAAGGAATAAGATGACCTTATTTGTTTTCTCTTGTATGGTTTCACAAACACCGGGGTGATATATAGCCATGACCTTATACTTTTTAAGCCTGACTGTTATTAGCATCTTTCCGGTGGAATATGTTGGCCTTAGGATATCACCGTCCCTTTCTAGCCCAAGGGAAGCTCGTCATGAAAAATGAAGTCTGAACTGGCAATGTGATTTCTACATTAGTGTTACTGGACAAGGACCTGGCCCTGAGTGGGTCTGCCTAGGGCCAGCTATAGTGTGTAGGTTTTTGGCTTTGTGTAGGAAAGATTTCACAACACGAGTCCAGGTGACTATGAGGACACATGTATTAAAGGTGGGGACAATGAAACAAAGAAGGGCTTAGCATAGAAGAAGCCACAGGGGAGCCTAGGCTGGGCTGCCGTGGCTCGCTGGGAAGTTGGAGAAAAGAGGGCTGTAGGGATGAGTTCAGAGGATAAGCCTGGCACAGGATTTTGGCATGAAACGTGTTGCGGCAAAATTCACTCTGTAGCTTCTGCTACCAGAGCAGAAGGAATATCATGCTGAGCTTGCTAATGACTTGATTCAAACTGCTCCCAATGAACCACATTTTCTCAAGAAGGTCATACTGGAGATGAATTATGGGTCTATGGCTATGATCCGGAAACAAAGGCCCAGTTGTCCCAATGGAAGTCACCTGGTTCTCCACGCCCAAAGAAGGCGAGGCAAAGTCACAGAGAGATCAAGACCATGTGAAGTGTGTTTGTTGTTTGGGAAGATGTTGTTCATCATGAGTACGCCCCTCCAGGCCAAACAATTAATAAGGAGTAGTACCTCTGTGTTCTTCATGGGTTGAGAGATGCAATACGATGAAAACAGCCACAGCCATGGTGATTGGCAGCTTCATCACGACAGCACGCCCACACACACATCACGTCTCATGCAGAGATTTCGGGGAAAGGTCCAATCACCCAGATGACTCAGCCCCTCCTACAGCTCAGATTGGGTGCCCTGTGACTTCTGGCTTTTCCGAAAACTAAAATCACCTTTGAAAGGGAAGAGACTTCAGACTGTTGATGCAATTCAGGAAAATACAAAGGGGCAACTGATGGTGATTCCACCAAAGGATTTTGCAGAGTGTTTTGAACAGTGAAAGAGACACTGGGAGAACTGTGTGAGGTCCCAAGGTGCCTACTTTGAAGGGGGCTGAGATATCATTGTCCTGTGTACAATGTTTCCTGTATCTTCTTCAATAAATGCCTCTATTTTTCGTAACCCATGGCTGGATACTTTCTGGACAGATGGCCCATGTCAAGATGCTTGCATGAATTAACCGTGATGGCTTTTCTATGGAACAAAATAAGGCAGCTGTGGATGCTGTAACTGGAACATTTCAGTTAAGCCGCACTTTTAATTCACTTGGTGAAATAACTAGTTGGGCCTTTCCTGTAGTTAATGTGAGTAGTATCACTTCCAATGAAATTGTTCACACTTTATCTATGAGTCTTTGAGTAGGCTTCCTCACTATTGGAGAAAAAGATTATTCTACAATTTTGCAATTCCTCATGAGCCAGAGAAAATGGAGTGAATTTTGTCCCTTTTCAAAAAACGGCCTCAAACCACCTTAGTCTGTGACACTTTTCTGTTCTTCTTGACATGCAGAAATTGTTTTCTTAGGCTCTGGGAGGGACTTGACTTGGTCCTCTCAGTTAAAGACAGTCTCATTGTAGGGCTTCACTACGCAGTTTTGGTTTCTTCTCTTCCCCATCCCCAGTAGACACCATCTTTTTGTGTGTTAAGACGAGTTGTAACGCCCACGGGCTGCAGTGAGGCTCCCCAAGGGCACTTTGCAAAATAGTGGTTCAGCAGATTGTGAGGACTGGTTTCTCATAGACCTGCAGTGTGTTATAGACCACATTTCTCCTTTTCATTTCAGGAGCTGTATTTTAAACATTCAGCATTGAATGGCCATGAAGCTATGGCAAGAGTAATAGGTCTAATAACACCCAGCACGATGCCTAGCATGTAACATTGTAAATGCCTGTAGAAAAATAAATCAGTAACTTCTTTTTAAGAAAGTACAATCTCTTTAGAAGGGAAGGGACACATTGGCAATATTGCTAAATCAGTATTATATTTGCCAATTTACAAAGAGTCTTTATAAAATCTCAAGGAATAACTATGTAAAAGAATTCTAATTAGTGATGCTGTACTTAGGAAAAGCACATGGCCTTTTTACCCGCTGTCTTCTGATTGGTGAACTTCAGCAAGGGTAAGCCTTCACAGAAACTAATCGCTAATTCCTCTGCTCAGGGATAAGGATTTTACTCCTTCAAATTTTTAGTGAATTTCAAGCCTCTCGAGCAAGTCGGGGGAAGCAGAAACCTGAAACTGGTGGTGTACTTTGTATAACCCCAATGTGCAGGATTAACGTAAACAACCCTAGTAGTCCCTAAAAAACCCCAAAGCACCCTGTAAAAGTTACTCATATAATCATTTTTATGCATATAACAGGGTAGAAAGAAGATTTCTTAAGGTCCTAATCAATTATGAACCCAGTAACTTTGTTTCCAAAGTAGTAATGTTGAGCCAGAGATAACGGGTATACATAGGTATTTAACGCCTTCAAAACAGGGTTAGCTCTGCTGCATCCCACCTTCTCTGTGTAAAACAGGCATGGCTAAACTCTCTCCACGGAAGCTTCCTCGTGAATAAAAGATGCCCACCTAGGGCGGTGACTCCAAAGCACCAGTGGTGGACCAGCTGCATTAGAATGAGCTGGCCAACTTGCCAAAATATTGATTTGGGAGCCACATTCTTAAGATTGTGATTGATTAAGATCTTGATGAGACCCAGATATGTGTGTGGATTAAAAAGTTTTATTTCTGGTGAGAAAAAGGATAAGATAATTGGAGAGACATTCCCTGATATACAACTAAAAATGCCCAGTACTGTATTATACACACGCACGTACTTTATGTGTAGCTGAGTTGGAGGCAGAATAATGGAGTTGTTTTGGTAGACATGATAAGGAAGTTTGACTCTATAGCAGAGGGGTCAAACTCATTTTGACCGGGGGCCACATCAGCCTCGAGGTTGCCTTCAAAGGGCCGAATGTAATTTTAGGACTGTGTAAATGTAACCACTCCTTAACTAGGGGCAAGGAGCTCAGCACTTCCGCCGGGTGGAAACAAGGTGCTGGCCTGGATAAAACAAGGTAGAGGGGGAGATTCAGCCTGCGGGCCTTGCGTTTGCCACCTGTGCTCTATAGAATTAAGTGAAGTACCAGACCTGGCATATCTGCTGAATGCAAGCAGTATGCAGCCTGAGTTTTAGTAGGCCTTCCCTGCACTGATGGAGGAAAGAAAGCCTAGGGCCCCAAGCAGACTAGGCAGTCAGATCAGTGTTTGCAGGTAAACCCAGGACCCCTAAAGACAAAATGCTCAGTGGGTGTGCCAGAAAGTTGTCTGCCCTGAGGTATTGGGGATATGTACCTGTTTTAGCTTTGGCTCTGGATGGAACAAAGAAATAAGAAAAGTGCCTTCTCTGATCATCTGTGAACACAAACTCACACTCATATAGGATTGTGGCTTGAATTCACACTGTCTTGCATATGCCCAAACACTCCAAGATGTATATTAGATGTGAGATGGCCTAGGTTGGTGTGGCCTGGAGGTGGCAAACAGAAGCCAAAGTATACACTTTGCACAGGGCCTCCAAAAAATCTCATAGATGATATTCCAAGTAAATGAACTCATAATTTAAAAAATCCCTATAGATAAGAGGAAATAAGCCACTATAAGAGAGAAATAGCAGTAACAAAAAATATAGAAACAGATATGCAAAAACTATAGGCATTGGAAGTATCAGGTATCAAATAGATCATAAAAAATTGAATGATGTTTATTTTATAGTCAAGAATAAGAACATGCCCACTATTACTGCTTTATATTCTCCAACTGGGGCAGTAGTGAATCAATGAACTATTTATGACTGTATTTTTGAGACTAATAAACAAAAATATAATATGTCCAAATTAGTCTGCTAGGGCTGTCAAAACAAAGTACCACAGACCAGGTGGCTTCAACAGCAGACATTTATTCTTTCAGAGTTCTGAAGCCCCGAAGCCTGGGATCAATGTGTTGGCAGGGTTAGTTCCTTTGGAGGCCTCTCCTTGGCTTGTACACAGCTGTCTCCTACCTGTGTCTTTACATGGTCTTCCCTCTGCCTCTCTGTGTCCAGAGTTCCCGTTCTTATAAGGACACCACTCATTCGAGTAGGGTCCATCTCAGTGACCTCATTTTAACTTAATTATCTCTTTATAGACTCTATTTCCAAATACTCTATCTCCAAAAGGTATGGGAGGGTTGGGATTTCAACATATGAATTTGGGAGGACATAATTCAGCCCATAGTGAGGTACAAGGGTAATAAGTCCAATAGGGAAAAATAAGGTGGGAGAAGGGTTGGGAATATTTAGAGGGGAAATTTTAAATGGGGTTGTCAGGGAAAGTCTCTCTGAGAAAGCAGCACAAGCAAAGACCTGAAGGAGGTGAGAAGCAGGCCATATTAATGCCAAGGGGTGTGGTGTGTTCCAGAAAAAGCGACAAAGTACCATTCCATACCCATGCTATCAGCAACAACTAACAGGTCTGAGGATAGCAGTTTTTGGCAAGGATGTGGAGAAATAGAAATTCTTATATTACTGCTGGTGGGTGGGATGATATAAACACTTTGGAAAATATGTAGGTATTTCTAAGCAAGAGTGGAGGTGACTGTTGCCTATGAGCGTTCCACTGCTAAGTAGGCTCACGAAGAGGGTTGTGCCTGAAGATCCATGGCAACATCATAACACTTATAACAGCAAAAAATTGGAAACAACACACTGTCCATCAACAGAAGAATCAATAGATAAATGTCATATATTAATAAATGAAATACTATGTAACAGTAGAAGTAGATAAAATATAGGTCTGTGTATCAACATGAATGACCATCAGAAATAATGGTGAGCATATATATGGTATGGTTCCGCACGACTCAAGTTCATAAACAAGCAAAACTAAATTATTTATTTCAGGGATAAGTTTATGCACACACATGCATACAGCACCCACACTTTTGTGATAAAGCCACAGAGAAAAGCCAGAGGGTGATTAACAAGTATTCAAGCAAAGAAATGATTAACAAACATTGAAGTTGCAGTTTACCTCTGGTGGGGAGGGAAGGATGCTGGATTGGGAGAGTATACAAGGGAACATGCATGTGTTTTTGTTCTACGTCTGAGACTGGTTTATTATTACGTGGGCATTTAGGTAGTCAAATGTCAACATCGTGACCGGTTGATGTTAGTATAGATAGAGTGCATAAGTCACAGATCTTTTTCTCTATGTTGTTTCATCTGGTAATCAGGAGTGCGTACTCCTGCTTAAATCAGTGCCGGACAACAATGTGTTCTTTAAATAGAGCCTTAAGTCTCGCACAGTGTTTTTTTTTCATTGAAGCAAACATTTTCTGAGTGTTGGGAGAATTCTACATAATCCCTTATGACAATATTAATTCTATATTTATTAATGTGCTTTTTCTTTTCACACATAAAAAAACCCCCGTAACATTTATCTCCTACAATGGTGAAGCAGACTCAGCACCTGGTAGAGTCAGGACTACAGTCTAATTCAAAGCAGACAAAGCTTTATTTAAAGCACTGACCAAGCATGATTCATCTTTATCTAAGCATTCACTCCCTTTCTTTCAACCGAAGGGGGCATTTAGCTACTCTGACCAGCTATTCCTGTTGATGACCCAAGTAAACTACCAAGGGAGAGAATGTAAAATAAATTAAACGCATATTCTATTGCACTGGAGCATTTGATGTATGTAATAAATATTCAAAATCATTTCCTTTGATGGCATGTTTTCATTGTATTGCTATATATGCTTTATAATTTATCTGTAAACATGTTCCCATGTTTCCTGATTTGAACCTTTAACAACCCTAAGAGCTAGGTAAACAGTCGGAACGATAGAGGGAAACGATCTTAATGCCCACAAATCCTTTTGTTAATAAGTGGAAGGGTCAAAAATTGAGTCCAGGTATTTTGACTTCTGGCCCTGCACCTTTCCTCATAACATGCTGCCTTTCCTCAGTCCCCCAATTTTCAGTTGGGGAAATAAATTATTTATGGAGGGTTTTTGTTAGAAGGAACGAAACACAATAACTTTGGCTAATGTAGAGTGGTTTATTCTTCTCACAAGTTCAGGCAAGAGGAAGGTACTGCTGATGTTGGTTTAGGGGAAAGCCTCAAAACTGTTCTAATAGGTGCTCCTGTTCCTGCCTGGTCATAAGACAGTTGTAGCAGTCTCAGATGCCATATTTATATTCAAGGCAAAAGAAGACAAAAATTGGGAAGATGGTGCCAACAGGTTTTCATTGGCATCTTTTTGTCCAGAGCTGTGACATAAATCTCTCTGGTTGAAAGAGGTGCTGAGAAATTATTTTGTTTTGTTTTATTTTCAACCTCTAGAGCAGAAGCAGGCAAAAGAGAAAGGGGTTGAGATTGAGTTGGGTTTTGCATAAACCATATGCCTATAGAGTTTGTCACAAGAAATCTGAGGCAAAGCCCAGACGCTGATGTTGAATGTTTTGATTAATCAATATGTGCACAGCTATTTAGTTTTTAAGCTTAAAAAATTCTTTGTAAGCCCTTCTTTATGCGTTGCTCCACAGTGGGCCATAAGTAATTACTGAGATTGTGTCTATTAATTAAAAAGCAGATTACTGGGAAAGTGAGCACAACCCTTAGCAATGTTTCTCTGTGGTCATGTGGCTTCCTAATCAATCTTTCGTTGCATGGCTGCTGGTCTTCCCCTTGGGCACTTACAACTTCGCCTTTTGCTTTTACAAAGCATCAGACAACTGGAGACTCAGGCCATCGAACCAGGGTCCAGATGCGAAGGACTGTTTTTTTTCTTCTTTTTAATTTAGCAAAACATAACTATAAAGAGTCATCATAACTCTCTTTATTCACATTTATTTAAACCTTTGGGATATGCTCTAAAATAGGGACTGGCAAACTTTCTATAAAGAGCCAGACCATACATATTTTAAGCTTTGTGGGCACGATTGCCTTTGTGTTGTGACTAATCAGCCCTTCCATTGTAGAGAAAAAACAGCCATATGCAATATGTAAATGGAGACCTGTGGTTTGCAGTTAGTTACAAAAATAGGCAGAGGGCTGGGGTGGACACCTGGACCAAAGTTTGCATACTCTTGCTCTAGAGGGGAGCTTTGGAATAATGGTGATAACCCCAAATAATAGCCAAACTTACAGAGTACTAAGGTACCAGACCTTGTTCTAAGTCCCTGTCCAACATTATTCCATTTTTCCTTATAATGATACTCTGGGGCAGATAACTAGTATTAACTCACTTCATGTATGAGAAAACAGCCACAGGGAGTTTATTTGTCTTGCCCAAAGTCCCCAGCAAGTGCAGTCATTGTGGGTCTTCAAATTCAGTTTGGCTTCACTGTGTGTTCTTGCCTAAGAAGGTTTTTGTAAATATCTTTTGAAGAAATTTAGATGATAAAGCAAAACAGTACTTTTCTATCATCTATTCGTCCACCCTTATATTCACCTACCCAATCCTTTAACGTAGTTAACAGGTATGTATTTCCTAGCTCTCGTGTAGTAAGCACTGCTCTAGGTCATGGTGACACACAACAGTGAGCAAGACTGACAAGATTCCTCTCTCTGCATAAGACTCCTTACTTAGTAAGCAGAGTCAGACAGACAAACAAGCAACAAAGAACATCTTGCCAAAAAGTGAAGCTGTTGAGTCTGGACAAAGTGATAGTGACTAGGCTGGCGGTGCAGTGCTCTAGGAGGAGGTAGTATTTGATCTAAGACACAAATAGTGGGAGAAACAGGCCACATGAAGATTTGGGAGGAAGGGAGTTACTGGCACAGAGCAAAACCACCTACCATGCCCTGTGGTGGAAATGAGCTTAGCTGGAGAGTTACAGAAGGATGCAGAGAGGGCTTTACGCGTAAGTGGTGGGAGGGGCGGTTGGAGAGTCACTCATGGGGTAGAACACAGAGGACCTTTTAGGCAAAGATGAATTTGAGTCTTACGCTGGGTTTGATGCGAAGCCATTGCGGGTTTGATGCAGGAAAGAGAATAATGTTTGCTGTATTCTGATTTATAAGAAATATCTATTTGCTCGTTTGAATCCAAATTTGTTTTTCATATATATCTGGTTTTCATCCACAGTTCCTGGCTCACAACTCTTAGACCTCTTGGAATTTCCTAAGTGTTGAGGTGAAAAAGGTGTGTTTTGGTATGTTAATGAGGTAGCTTTTGGGAGGCACCTAAGGATGGGGGCTGGTTGCCAGAATGCCTAACCTCTTAATTGTCACTGGCCAGTGATTTAATCAGCCATGCCCACTTACTGAAGCTTCTATAACAACCCAAGAGGACAGAGAGGACAGGGGTTCAGGGACCTTCTGGGTTGGTGAACTCAGAAAGCTGTGGGGGGAGTGGAGTACCTAGAGAGGGTGTGGAAGCTCCATGCCCTTCCCCCATGTCTTGCCCTATGCTCTCTTCTGACTGACTGTTTCTGAATTGTATATCCTTTTACAATAAACCAACATGTTTCTCTGAGTTCTGGAGCTGTTGTAGCAAATTAATTGAACCCAAGAAGCGGGGTGAGGAAACCTCTGATTTATAGCTAGTTGGTCAGAAGAGCAGCTAACAACCTGGGCTTGGGATTGGCATTCTGAGTTGGAGACAGTTGCTGGAATCTCCAGTCCATGGCCAGTCGGCCTGAAGCTCAGAGAGCCTGGGCTTGTGACTGGCCTCACATGTACTGTTTGGGAGGGAGGCAGTCTTACAGGACAGATTCTTATGAGACCTGATTTTATTTCCAGGTGGTAGATAGCATCAGAATTGAGTTGAATTTTTGGACACCCTGTTGGTACCTCAGACTTGTTTGTCGGTGTCGGGGGAGTTGTGTCCAGGAACCCAATGAACTGTTTGACATAGTCAACTCTGGCTGCTCTGTGCAGATTATAGGGGGGATTAGGAGGGTGACTGGGAGGTTGATGCATGAGTCCAAGAGAGAGACACTTGGGGTTAGATGTGGAGAGGTGAAAGGAGTTTGGGGATTTTATTTTCGTAAATAGAATATAATTGGTAGATGGATTGGATATGGAGCTTAAGCATATGATAACATTTATAAAGATGGGGAAGCCCATGAGAGAGACAATTTGGGAGGGAAAGGGGTAACCAGGAGCTTTTTTGGGGAGACAAGTTAGTTTTGTGTGACTATCTCATGTCCAAGTAGAGCTGTCAAGTGGACAATTGTATGTGTGAATCTGGACTATAGGGCAGATGTGCAGACTAAAATTTCAGTTATATGCACGTAGGTGATGTATCAGTTAAAGTATTTCCTGTTGCATGTCACAGGAAACCCAAATTGAACTAGGTTAAGTGATAATTACTCATAAGAAGAAGCCCAGACAACCCAAATGAACTAGATTAAATGATCATTTCATAAGAAGCCCAGACGTAGGTCAGGCTTCTGATTTGGTTTATTGAACACTTCAATAATGTCTTCAAAGGCCCAAATGTTTTCTTCTCTTTATTGTGCTGTACCAGTGTCTTTTGTATCCCGAAGCTGGTTTTTGTGCAGTGGACATCAAAGCTATGGCTTCCTCATTCATAGGTGAGGGTGGTGTGGGGTGAGTAGGGGTGGGTGGGTGTGGAAGGGACAGAGAAACACACACACTGACTATATATGCTTCTCAAGAATAAAAAAGGTCCTTGCCAAGAAGCTCTGAGCAAACTTTTGCTCACATCTTATTGGTCCAAATTGGCTTAGGCCTGCCCATGCCTGAAACAGTAACTGACAACAGTCGTGAGATTTTTACTGTTGACTTAGAGACAGTGCCTGGACTGGAGCCAATTTGGGAAGTCGATCTCCACGTCCATTATTTAGACCCATGAAATCACATAGGAAAAGGTAGAGAAATCGGATAGAAGAGAATCCAGGCCTGTGCCCAAGGAATTCTAACATTTTGAGGCCTACCTGAAACGCAGGAGGAGCAAGCAAAGTACCCTGAAGAGCAAGTGGCCAGTGAGGGATCAGAAAAGCACGTAAATGTCAGGTCACCAAGGTTGGAAGGAGGAAGTTTGGAGAAGTACAAAATGCTGTTGAGGGAAAATAAAATGAGGCAGAAAAGTGATCTTTGGATTTTATTAGAGTTGGGTAAGACTGTTCATTTTCTATTGGGTTGGAGCTAGAAGCAGGATACTTAACTCCAAATTTATAAAATCCTAATATTTGATAAGTTATTATTTCTAGAGAAAGGGTAAGGAGTGATAAGTGTTTATGGTTCTTTTTTATTTACTAATTGTGAATTGATAGTCATTAGGAATAGTTGTTCATAATTGGTCTTGTTATGCAGGTTAAAATGTCTCTTTTTCAGACCTTTAAAGATAGACTAAAGATCAGATTTCACATATCAATATCCAGGGTTGTGATTCTTTAGTATACCATAAATTCATAAAAAGGCAAAATGAATATGAAAATATTAAAATTTGATCTCTTTATCTTCCCTTTTGGATTTTTATGCATTCCTCCTTATTCATGCATGCCTTGACTGGACCACAGCGCTGCAGGGGGAAGGTGCATCCAAATCACCCATGACTGCATGTGTGAAATTTGCATGGATTCTAGTGACAGTCCCATGCTGATAAATCAGGTCATGGATGGATGGAGGATGGATGGATAGAATGCTAAAATGCTACCTGTTCAAAATTTCTTTCTTTTATTCTTTTAATATATAATCTTTATTGTGCTTTTTAATCAAGCCAAGAGTGAAACAAAGTCAAAAGTCATGTCGATGATGTGAGAGGCCAAAAGGAAAGAAAATATGGACAAATGATAATATAAATGATTTTCAGGGCATTTGGACTTTCTTGTATCTATTGTTTAAAAGTCTGTTGCCCCCTTGAAATTCTGAACTCCTTCAGGGATAGATATATAGAAATCTTCACCCAAGGATATGTTTTTATTGATTTGAGAGAGTGAGGAAGAGGGAACGAGGGAGAGAGAGAGAAACACTGATGTGAGAGAATCATTGATCAGTTGCCTCCGGTATGCATCCCAACCAGGGATTGACCACACAACCTAGGCATGCCCGACTGAGGATTGAACCCGTAACCTTTTGGTGTATGGGACGATGTGCCAACCAGCTGAGCCATCTGGCCAGGGCTGTGTTTTTGTTTGTTTGTTTGTTTTTTGTACTTTTATATTTTTAGGTCTGACATAGAGTGTGATGTCTGCGAAAACGTTAAGTAAATATAAGGAGAAGATTGGATGGAATGGGAGAGGTTGGCATAGGACTGACGTTACATAAAGGAAACAATAGTTTTGCATCTTTGTGTGACTTTGTTGGTTAGGTTGTGAACCCTAACAAGATAACCCTCATGTTAAGAAATAAAAATTTTCCTAAAAGGCCCCACTATTCCAATTAAGTTAGCCGTTCAACCAGGGGCAATTTTGCTTCCCGAGGGACATTGGGAAACATCTGAAGACCTTTGTTATAGTTTTCTGCACAGTAAACTATGCATTTACAGTGCTTCCTGTTTTCTTGAAAATAGAGCTTAGAGTTATCCCAGTAACAACACCTGGAGAAGAGCACAACCAATATTAGATTCAATGGTTTATGTGGATCTTTTAAAAATATTCCTTCTGATGTGTTTGTTGAGAATTTTCAGACAACTTGGTTGTAAAGACATTGAGATTCACTTGCTTGTATCATTTCTCTGGATAAGGACTTCTTTATGTGAGGACCTACTCTAGCACACCTAGAGTGCCCAACAAAGATTAACAGCTAATCAAATGAATGGCAGAGTGTGTAATGAAAGGAGCCCTGTTTTGCATCTCCCCACCCCCCAGCCTGTATTCAAATGGCACAGCACTAAAACATGTAACAATGCTGCTGTGTCCACTCAAGTATCCCATTTGGAAATGAACAGCAGGTGGTGTCTGCCAAGCTGAAGGAAGTTGAATAAGGGGTGCACACAGCTGGAAATAGTGCAGATCTCCCCAGGATAAGGCAGGGAGTGTTGGGCTCCTTCCTAATCTGGCAGGCTTCTGTGCAATCACATCTGCGTGCATAGTTGCGATGTCTCTCATTACAATTTCAAATGATGAGCTTATTTTTTAATGCACCTAAATTGCCTTCAATAGACATAGTGATTGAACACTGTAAATATTTTTCTGTGACACTAAAAATAGTATAGTAAGAACTCTGGAAAGGGTTTCTGTTTTTTTTTTTTGCAAAGGCTTGTCCTCCTGCAGAAGATAAGCCCTTGAACATGGTCATCTACACACACTCTTCCTCCTGAACCTTTTGCCATCTCCTTACCAGGGTGAGCTTTGTCAGGGCTCCATCAAATCCACTGCCCTTAGTAATGCTGAGCTGGCCTGGGGGATCTGTTGCCTTTGGTGTATGTACATGCAAATGTGTGAGTGGAATGAGGTGGTAGGGGGGTGAGTAGGGCAATGGCTTTGGGAAACTGGATTTGGGACAGAAAGGGCCCTCTGCCAGTAGTCAGCTGCTCTGTCACATGTCTAGGCTGCTGCACCTCTGTTCCTTATGGCGAAACACCAGCTTGCTCTTTCTGCATATTTTCAAGGGCCTGCTGTCCCCTGAGGAGGTGCTCATGCAAATGATATATGGTAAAGCTTGTCCTTCTCTGCCTTATGTTTTCTGTGAGCACTCACCATTACATTGCTGTGTTAGCAGTCTAGTCATTAGAATAAGGGGTCCCCATCATCCAGGCCCCAAGAATGTCTGTAAAATGCCCTTGGTGAGGGGGAGGAAATTTGTATTAAAAAAATCTATGCTTATGGTTCCAAGTATGATGGGCTAGGGTAGCAGTGAATAAAATAGCTTTTTTTCAAATTCACATAAAGGACAAGTGGATTGAAATGAGAAAGAAAAATCTGCAGCCCAGGACAAAGTTCACATATATTCAGAGGGATAGCCTTCAGACATTTCACTTTAATGCCACTCTGTATTTCCACAAGCTGGTGCATTTCTATCTTGCCTAATAGTATCATAAAAATAAAGTAAATTATGGTGCAGTAAAATAGGTTTTCTGTTGATTCTGCTGCTTTGTTTTCTCATGTTATCACCTAAATTCAATATTTTATATTTTGGTGATCCTATAGAGAAAAGGTAGAAAATATTGCTAATATCTTTCCCTAACACTTGGGAATGTTCTCATTACATTGCTAAACCTCCTTTTGTGGGGCTGGAGACAGCTGCTTGGTTGAGCTGTCTCAGGTCAGGAAGTGGGTACCAGCTCTGCCTTAGTCTGTAGGTGTCAGTCTTGCTTTGGCCTCCTAATACCCTGCTGAGTTCTCTCAGCTATAAAAGGACGAAAAGCATGACCTATTCTGCCACTGCTCCTACTTGGAGGCCAGGACTCCTGAACTGTTGTTAGTGGTGAAGATGCAGTGGACATGTTCCTGTTAATACTGCTTATTTGCCTCAGTCAACTCCATCGAAAAATGAGAAAGGAGATGTGTTTAAAGCCCAGAGATTTTGGACTGTGTGATCTCTGAGGTCAAGACAGCAACTGAGTGTCCTTCCCTTTAGGAGGTATATATATATGTGAACTTGTGTGTTTTTGTGTTTGCATGCATGCACGTGTATATGTGTGTATGTATGTATGGTTGTGTGGGTATATGTGTAGTGGTCACAGAAAGCTGCTTGAAGGGCCTGAGTGCTTAGTGGACCATAGGAGCAGGGTAAGGGCTTTTGGTCTGCAGCTAGAAGGTATACTTCTCACCATTGTCACAGCACCAGAAGATAATGCATTGCCTCAAATAAGCTGCTTGGAGACCAAAGGGGGTTCTTTCCAGAGAAACTGCTGGTTGGCAAGGTGAGAGGAAGAGCTGTGAATCTATCACCCTGTTGGCAGTGAGCCTGGTGCTTACAGAGGAACAGGCTTGATACCGGAAGCAGGCAGGCTCTGGCCGTGATTTCTGAGTGGACCCTTTCTGGCAGCTCTTTCCTGGAGCTCAAGGCACAAGAATGAGTAGATGACATAGACGCTCAAGCGCCTGGTGAAAATAGGTCTACTATTAATACATTCACAAATAAAATAATGTATTAACCAGATAGCTAGGAAAAGGACGTCCACATAAATATCATTTTATTTTCTGGTAAATGTGTAAAACACTCCATGGTGTTCTTTTTTCTTTTTAATGTTAGTATGTTATATAGTGTTAAATTAAGATTGTAGGTTTAGAAACCAACTTACTTGAAATGCATTCTTCAGGCACTATTGTGAAGAATGCAGATAAGGATGCTTCTCAAGAAAGGGGAAGGATGGAATATGGGATTCCAAGCATACAGCTCTACACATTTACCTATGATTGTGGGCTGAATTGTGGTTCCCTGCAACCCTTGCCAAATCCATATGTTGAAGTCCTAACACCGAGCACCTTAGAAATGACTATATTTGGAGATAGGATCTTTAAAGGGGTAATGAAGTTCAAATGAAGTTATTAGGGTGGCCCTAATTCTATATGAGTGATGTTCTTATAAGAAGAGGAAATTGGGCACAGATACAGAGGAAAGACTGAGGGGAAAGATAGCTTCCTCTGAGGCTATGGAGAGAGGCATTGGAAGAAGCCAACACTGCTGACATCTTGAACTTGGGATCCTAACCTTCAAAAGCTGGAGGAGTACTATTTTGTGATAAGAAAGTAAAATTTTGGAGTTTAAGTTTTTTGAGTTGGAACAGTACCAGCTGGAAAAAAAATGATGGCCAAGAGAAGGGATTATTTGAGTAAAGTGTAGTTAAAAGTCACTGAAAGTTAAAAAAAGAAAGGCAGAGTTTCATTTTTATCACAATTTATCATGAAAAATAAAGCAAGGTGAAATCTCTGTGAGAACTGAGCAGCCAATGCTGGGGTGGCAGAAGATATGCTTAATGATGATTAATCGTGAGGTATGTTCCCCTTAGGAGAGAGTGTTTGCTTGCTTACTTATTTGGGGCATGCTTATTTAAATAGAGGGAGTAGACAGTCTGTGTTTTTCCATTTCTAATGTTAAATAAATCAATCCCTAGTAGCTAGAGAAAAAGCAACACAGATGTGATTGATGCTCTAAATAATGAGTTCTCCCTCAACGCCACAAAATTGCAAATGAATCATGATATGCCCATGATTATTTCTTTAATGAAAATGTGACATTAAGCTATTCCCAGCAACATAGAAAACTTCTGGTTGCTGATACACTGGGCCTTTCATTAACCTTTACACACATGCCGTAGAATCCATTTTCCATTCATGAAAGCTTTATATTCAAATCCCCCATACGTGTTATAGATGTATAAACGGACTTGGAGTGTCTTTGTTTTTTTCAGCGCATGAGAGAAGAGAGTAGGAGGCTCCACCTTCCAGTTCTACAAGCAGCAAAGATACTAAAAGCAGGATTGATGACTGGATTGAAATCGTGAATGATAGTTGTCATAGAAAGGTTAAGATCCCTGTAAAGTTCTCTCAATGAAATGCTATTATTTCACTAGTTCAGACATAGCCTTTATGTTTTATGTTATCAACTGTTGACTTGATTTGAAAATAAAGTTGATAGAGGTGTACAGAAGAGGCAAGACAACTTGCAAAATATTTATGTAGGTTAAGAAAAGTCCATGAAGTTGATCTATTAGGTTCCTAAGATTTAGTTTCTCACTTTTAAGTGATTTCTTAAGTATATCAGATCTCAAGCTGTGCCCTGTAAATTGTCCACCAAGAGCATTCCAAGTTATTTATGGTGCATTTTTATTCTTCATATCTGTGTCTTTAGCTGTGGCATAGAAAAAACCAGAGCAAATATCGCTAAGCATGGCTTATATCACCTGCTAAGGCATTGATATGACCAGGATGCTGTAAAACACACATTTCTCAGGCTTAACTATAGAGGCCAGAAAATAGCTTGCCTGATTCCATGCTATACATTGTCAGTGATGAAGCTGATGGAGTTAATAGTGCTTGTCTGGATCGAAGAGTTTAGTCAAATAGTATGGGCAGCAGAAACACTGGAAAGCCAGTGAAACGCTATTCAACAAAGTCAGAAATGAGTGGTGGGCAGCAAGCAAGACTGCTCAGCTTCCTCAAGGGCTGCCAAGGGGGCAGGTTGGCCCAGCAGGGTCTTGGCAAACTAAGTGGAACTTTCTTCCTTCCTCTTCCCTCAGGTACTTGAAAAGTCTCGAATCTTTTCAAGTGGACTCATCTTCCTTATGTCCATACCAGTATTTCCTGAAGCTGGCTCTTATTCTCATCCTTCCCAGGCCACTGTTCAATGTCAAAGCATATGGATCTGTCTTTAAATAACACATTGTCTAACCTTGAATACCTGACCTCTTTCTGGTCCAATCCTTATCAAAACTTGGTTGTGAGAAATCATAACTATGAAGGAGTGTTTGCAGGTTTTAGTCCATCCTCTTCTCCAGACATAGAAATTCTTTCCCTTGGATGAAGAAAACCATCAGATCCTTATTATTGGTCCCTTGTCGAAGTGCTTTAGCTGAATTGCATCTCAGAATTTGAACTGTGCTTGGCTTGCAGGGCAGGTTTTCATCAGCCAGCTGAGCATCCTTTGCTGCCGATTTGACTGTGGGAGATGTTTGAGGGTCTTGCCTACCAGGCCCCACAATGGCCCCTCTAGCAGATCTGAAGGAGACATTGCTCTTGGGGCTCAGTGCCAAGAAGAACCATGTTACTCCTGGGCAGTTGCTTGGTTTTCCTCTGAAAGACATGATTCATCTCGTTTTTCCCTCTTTGCTCTAGCCATTAGAAAGTTAGAACTCAAATTGGGACATAGCTCTGAAAACTATAATGCTACTTTTACCCTCAACTCTATTATATTTCCATCCATTTCACCTTGTGCACCATCTCCTCAAGGATTTTATATCCTTTTGTGATTGGTGTATTAAGAATTACATAAAATTTCTCCCAGTTTGAAGTCATGATACACGTTTGCAAGGGTTTGCCAGTAAAATAGTAAAGATGTAGGTCCTGCTACTCAAAGAAAATGAAAGTAATGAGCTCACAACAAAGCAGCCCGTGAGTGGAACAAGGTCAGTTCAAAGTACGTGTACATTGCAAAGAACAGCTGTGGGAAGCTTCATGTCACTTATTTTAAGTCAAAAAGACACTGCCAGAGTCAGTGTTCCCTGGAGTGTGTTCTATCAGACATCCGTTCTTAAAGGCTTCTATGTTTGGGGCACTCAAGAAATATATTTAACTTTTTAAAAAACCTGAACTGCATGATTCCTAGAAGTTCTTAACTGATATCCATTGTGAATCTTCAGGAGGCAGACTATGTGATGCAGAGTTTCTAAATTTGTTTGATCATTTTTTTTTCCCTAGGGCATGTCCAAGAGCTAACCTTTTAAAGGAAATACTAGGGTAAAATAATGCCATTTTAATTGTTATTATTATTATTATTATTATGAGAAAGGACATTCTCTGCTTTCTCTTAAAAAGTATAGGGCAAAGGCTTAGATATTTATTGGTAGTAATCTTAATTTTTGTATCTTAAAATTTAAAGTGGCAATGTAATTAAAAACAAAAGTAACGCAAAGCTCTATAAGCCATGTGTGGTGTTTTGTGGACTTATTTAGTGGAGTCTTTTATATTTCGGTTATTCCTTCTTAATTTCATGTTTAAAGTTCTTAACTGTCCGATAATGTGATGTTGAGGTGGAATCTTCGGCAACATGCTGATTTCGTAACATAATTACACTTTGGGAAGGCACAATGGTGAAGTGGGTGGTCTGCAATAAGACATAGTTTCAGTTTATGGCTCTATCACTTACTAGATATGTGACTTACTAGGCGTGTGACTTACTAGGTGTGTGACCTTGGGAAAGTTCCTTAAATTCTGTAAGACTTGGTTTTCTTGTCTGTAACAAGGATATTATGCTATACTTACCACCTAGACTTGTTTTGGAAATTAAATTGTGTGTGTGTGTGTGTGTGTGTGTGTGTGTGTACAGAGTGCTTAGCACAGTGACTTTCATACAGTAAGTACCTAATAAATTATAACCATTATAACTTTTGTTTGTGCAGCATCTAGTGAGCAACTGCTCGGTAATGGGCACCGTGTTGTGTGTGTGGTTATAAATGTGCATGAGTCACATTCCCTGCGCTTGGAAAACATAGTCAAGTAGACGCATAACAGTTACGTAAATGTGTAAAGTGAAGTATTTATGGATTAATGGTAAATGTAAATACAGAAAGAGTGGAATCGTAGGAGAATTATCAGTTTGGGGAGGACAGGATGCAAAGGTGGCTGATGTGAGGATCTCTAGTGGATGCTACATTAGATCGTAGTTATAAAATGTGATTCATTGTTTGCCAGGGAGAGGTCGGTGAGGCCAGGGGTGCTGGCAAGAGGGATTCCAGATGACTTATGAGAATGAACAAAGGAAGCGGAGTGAATTCAAGAAGCTGCAGGTAGCTCAGAATAGCTGTGAATGGCATGTGCAGGGGCAAGGTCAGCAGTGGCTAAATCATGAGGGTCTCCAATCCCAAAGTGAAGTGTTTGCCAGTTACACCATGAGTACTAGGGAGGCACTGAGGTATTTCAGCAGTGGAGCAGCCATTGATTTGTTTTAGACCAATGCCACTCCCTATGTGGTCTGTGTACTTGCTGCATTAGCATCAGATGGGAACTTTATTAGAAATGCAAATTCTCAGGCTCCATCCACAGCTACTGAATCAGACTCTCAACAGTTCATGTTTTGGCAAGCTCACTAGACGATTTTTTTTTTTTGGTAACATTAAAGGTGTGGAAGCACTGTTTTAGAGAGATCACCATTTGTACTTTATAGAGGATAGACTAAGCCCTCTCCAGTTAGAAGCAGGGAGATTAAAGAATGCACAACCATTGTCCAGGTGAGGAATGATGGCAAGGTCTGAAATAAATCAGGAGTGGGGGAAAAAAGGAAGAGACACATAATAGAAATATTAATGAAATTTACTTTATGGAACCTCAGTTACTACCTGGAGTCAGAGGAAGAAGAGTTTCAAAAGAGGACTGAGCAAGCATTGTATTAGTAGTAGAAGGAGTACAAGGGGGAAGTGAGGGCATGGAAACCAATGGAGGAAGTCTTACAAGGCGGTGGTCTGTAGTGTCAAAAACTTCCAAGCAATCGTGTAAGATACAGACTGAAAGTGTCAATGGGATTGGATAGTCAGGGCAGTGCCCTTAGCCAGGATGGTTTGAGGGAGTGAGTCTCATAGTAGGAATCAGATTGCAGTGTTTTAAGAACAGCTGGCCCATTATAGAAAGGATAGAAGAAGGAGACATGGGGGTCAAGGGAAGGCTCTTTGAAATGAGAAATGATTTAACACAATATATATGCTATGGAATCTGGTATAATCAGGAGTCCACAGTAAAGAAGGATGAGGAAGAATGATAACGTTCCAGACTCCAGCTTAGAGGAAGGGAGCCCGCGGCATGAAGAAGGGTTACTGTTCAGTTGGAGAAGCTCCTGGAAGGGAATGGAGATGGGTGTGGACGCAGACAAGTTTATAGGGATGGGGAAGGGAGTTTTGAGAGTTGAGGATTGATAGCTTAATTTTCTCATTGAAATAGGAAACAAGCTAGAAGTTCTTGTTTATAAGCACATGTGTGCATGTGTGCGCGAGTGTTTGGGGGTGGTTTGTGCTGGGGGTGTGCTCGTGGAGAGGAGTGGTGAGTCCGAGCAGCCATGGAAGACCTGACCGAGTGCACTGGCCAAAACACGTTGTTTATTATTATTATTAGAAAAGGAAGTCCTAACATTTTATGGTTAGTACACCTTATGAATTTTAAGAGTTCATTGATTTAGATGAGAACATTTTATTGAGCATATAGGAAGTGTTGTAAAATCATTATTGATTTATAATATGATGCTTGAGAGACTATCACTGAGGAAATATTCTTTATAAAGGGCTATTCTCCCATAGTTCAAAGGATGTTATTTGTCTTGCCATCTAGATATTTATATACTATGTAAACGACCTAAACATCTAATAACAGTGTGATCCATGTGAGCTCCCACACTACAAAAGAGGGAGGAATCCAACCATGTTATTACTTAGGTTGAGTTTGTCATATCCCATAGTGAAATGCATGAGCAAGCAATGCTGTGCTGCCTTGAATAAACTACTAATCAGTATAAAAATATAAAGATATGCACCTTAAAATCATGGTTTTATGTCCCACATGGTTCTGTAATATTAAACACTAACATTTATTGAGTTCTTACTGCTATATATTATGCTCTAAGCTTTCCTAGTATAATCTCATTCAAACTTGATAATAATTCCAGGAGGCAGGAAATATTTGTCATGTTTTATAGATGAAGAAACTGAGGCTTAAAAATAGGAAACTTGCTTCTCTTTTAGCTTGCTGTTTAAAGGAGAATATGTAAACTTCAGAGGGCCTGATATTTAGTCAGTATAGAGTTCTATATTTAAACTGCAATTTTACAGCTTTTCTAATTTTAAAACATTGAATAACCTAGGTAGGGACATTTAAAAGTCCAGACTAGCCTGTACTAGCCCCTGTGCTCATAAAGAACCAACACATGGCATATGTGCTGCCCCTCCCCCTTCTGTGCCCGTTGCAGACATTGATAATCAATCACAGCACACTTTTCCTGATAACAGACTTGGTCTCAAAAACCCTCATGACATAGTGATCCAGGCATCTCTACTAACTGATCTGTCATCCTGAGGCCAATATACACAATTATTTTGTGAATCACAACTGGTGGACAAGAGTGTCAGTTCTGATCCTTTGAGAAGCAGCCAACACGGGGTAAGACCTACAAGAGCTTCATTGGAGGAAATCCTCCTGAAGATAAAGGGGAGGTAGGGAGGGAAACAGTTGTAGGCAAGAAGGGTCTTTAGACCACAGTGCAGTTTTGACACCTGTGGAAGGACAGAAGTAAGGATTGGATAGATGGGACCTCTAACTGTAGCACAGTTCTGGGATGACGGGCTTTGAGTAGAGGTGTCTTGTAGAAGAATGCCCCACTGGACTGTAATAGGTTGGTTCTCATTCCTGCTCCCAATACCCTGTTCCATCACTGGCTGTGAGGAGCCTGGGAGGGGCATGGCCTGGCAGCCGGAATCCACAAGTCAACTAAATCCTTGATGAAGAGTTGAGTGCACTTTTTAAAAAAATTGTTGTTCACGTACAGTTGTCTCCATTTTCCCTCACCATGGCCCCTTGCCTCACCCACCCACCTCCCACCCTCAAACCCACCCCCTTTGGCTTTGTCCGTGTGTCCTTCATACATGTTCCTTGATGGACCTCCTCCTATTTTTCCCCATCATCCCTCCTCCTCTCCCCTCTGGTTACTGTCAGTTTGCTATTTATTTCAATGTCTCTGGTTACATTTTGCTTGCTTGTTTGTTTTGTTGATTAGGTTCCACTTATAGGTGAGGTCATTGTGTATTTGTCTTTCACCGCCTGGCTTATTTCACTCAGCATGATGCTCTGCAGTTCCATCCATGCTGTCTTGAAGGGTTACTTTCACTGCAGCCATGACAAGTGTTCCTGGAAACGCCTTAGCTGATCCTACAGATCGGCTGGGAACCCACTGTGCTACCAGTGCTGGCAGTTCACAAGCACTGAAAGTTTCGTAGCAGCTAGAAGATTAGATCTCCATTCTCCTCCCTGGAGTTGTGGTGCATCGTCCTGAGTCTCAAGGAGCTGCGTGTGGAAGAAGTTCCTGTGTGTTTGTGGAGCCCCTCGCTCCTCCCGTCACCCTCCAACCCCGAGGAAGAAGAGGAAGGGGCAGCACTATTTTGTTTTTGTTTTTCACGTATCAGCTGATCCCTGGTCTCATCACTTCATTTGGTAGGAAGTTTTGTTTCACTTTCCCTTAGCATAAGCCATCCTCTTTGTTATGAGGATTATAAAATAATAACATATGATTTATAAAGTATTGTAAAGCACTGGTATCTACAGGGAATGTGTTTAAGATCTTCAAATACTCCCTGGAATCACAAATATAGAAATGTTTATACAGCTCATTGGCTTCCTCCCAAATTATATTTTCACTGGGAGACACATGCATTTATCTTTCGCATGTTGTGGACATGTTTTTCTTAACAAATAAACAAAGAGTCTGCCACGTCAAGAGTTCCTAACAGTAAGTAGCACCTCCCCCAATCTACTTGGCTGGTACCTCTCTTCACTCGTTAGCTTGGCACCTTAGTCCTACACATCGTCCCAGAGCCTGTGGACTGAAGGTGTATTTCTGTAAGATTACACATTACCACACTGTAACAGGGACATCAATCACAGTTATTACCTATCATTTATTGATTATCCATTCCCAAGGCACTACATTTGAAATACATTAATATCAGATGTTTATAACAACCCTATGAGGTAGATGGTACTACCCCTTTAGAGAGACAAAAAAAAAACAAAAGGATCAGAGAAATTAATGAAGTTGCCAAACAGTAAGTGGCAGAACGAAGATTTAAAGCCGTACACCCTTTGGCTCCAAACCCCAAGTTCTTAATTACTTTTTCGGGTTACTCACAATGAGTCAGAAACGATCCAATGAGTCAGTGGATCCAATCGCTTTATATCCGGGGCCTGCAGGTAGTACTATACCCCCTCCTCCTCCCATTTGATCAGATTTACCTTTAGGGTTGGATGTAAATGTCATTAGATAAAAACCCTTATCTAAATATATTAATCATTCCTCCGCACCTTAAGGATAGCTTCAAAAAAAAGGAGCTTTTGTACAGAAATGTATCTAATGTACATTAAAAATAAAGAACAGCTTCTTTGTTTCTCTCTTCTCATACTTACATGGAGGCCAAGGATAGTGTTATAAGCTATAGGTGAGCAGAGGCTGTGTCTAGCTTATCCCTAGTTCCTAGCACTGTGCCTGAGGCACAAAGGAAGCTCTATACAGACGTGGCATGCGGGATTGCCGGCATATCTGGCTGCAGAGAAAATGCGACATTCATTAAATAGAAGATCATGGGCAGGAAGATAATATTGTTAAGTTCACTTAAATTAAGATGGGAAAATATCTAGAATATTATATGCTCTAAGTGTGATCAGTAGCCTACTCTTCTTTGAGTTGAGGGTGGCTCTTTGTGGATCTGATTTTCCTAAAGGACACAAAAAGGGGCAATTGGCTTAGCCATTGAGAAAATGACAAGGAACGTCTGACCACTATTTTTTCTTTTTAAATGCCTTATTACAAGCCCTGGGAAAATGTGTGCAGCACATCAAAACAGCCAGGTGTTTGGAGAACAGCCCTCTGGGGCCAGCTGGCAGAGGGCAGCTGGTCATCAGAGTAGATGGGAAAAAAAAAAAAAACATCTAAAAGATGAAGAGGTAGCCCAAGAAAGGGCACAGGAAAGCACCCAGTGTGAGGGAGGCTATGGACAGACCATAAATTATGTGGGTGAAAAAGGATTGACGGAGCACATTTTAGAAGGTGCTAGTGTCTAACAGAAGGTCTCTAATTAGCTGAGGCAGACGTCCAGCTAGGAAGTCAGTTGTCCCTTCAGAGGCTGGTGGGTCAGAAGACATGCACAGCATTCAAGAGGTGGAGGGACTTCAACACATGCTCTGATGACCTTGAGCACCTCCAGCAAAGGCGCCACCAAGCTCAGGGGTCCAAAGTACAGGGGAAGTCTCTCTAGGGAAAAGGAAGAGGATGGAAAACTACCAAAATGTGGACAAATAACATGTAATTACTAATGGCATTATGGGGGAGTAATCCAAAATATGTCTTGGATTTTGAACTTCTTGCTCAGTAAGATGATGGATTATATTTATGAGGGAGAAATGCAAAGTACTGCGGTGGTTTCCCTACTGTCCACCACTCCACTCTCCTCCGACCCCACTTGTATTTCTTAGGCAACAACATACTGTGAACAACAACTAACATTGTTTGGCAGTTGTTACATATAGGCAAAATTCTAAGTTTTTACATAAATTAACTTGTTTATCCTCACAAGAATTCTCTGAGGTATACTTTTATTATCCTTATTTTACAGATGAGGAAACTGAGTCACAGAGAGGGAATTGATTAAATAAAAAAAGAGCACCTAATATCTAATAGGGGAAGAAAACATATTCCACCATGGTGAAACAAACTGCTGGTTTGGAGGGGTGGGGGAGACTAGTCTTAAAAAAATAAAGGTAAGTAACAGGCCTAAATTCTATAAAATTAGACCAACATTTATGTATTAAGGGACTTTAGAACTAAAGCACAATCTCTTAAGTCTTGGAAATAACGCACATCTTGTCTACATCCTCAAGTCAGCCTAATGATGACAAACCTTGAAAAAGCGCTGGGGATAAAAGGAAGCAAAAGAGCAGGCAGGAGACTGCAGACGAGGAGGCACAGGAAGACACAGAATGTGCTGTTGACTGTGTGGTGATGACCATCTGTCACAGTCCGTACACCCTCAGGGCTTTGGCTCCCGAACCCGAAAACTCTCGTGTCTTCTGTGGGTCCTTGGAGAGAAATTAAGCAGGCTCCCACTCCCATGGCACAGCAGTCTGTTGTCACACATATGCTCAAACTGAGACTTTCTTCCAAGAGAAGCTGTTTTTCACTTATGTCTGTGTAAGCTCCATCAGCCAACCAACCACTGGAGGTCCAAGGCCATTCTCAGCCAATGTCTCACTTGACCATGTACCTGCCTGTCTCGTCCCCATTGCTGCCCAGACTCTGAGTCCTATGGGCTGAGTCAGTATACAAGGGCTGTGTCTGCCTCACGATTCTCAACTTGTCACAGCAAGAGACACTGTTGCTAAGAACTGGGCCAGGGAAATTACAAAGATGTTTTCAACCAGGCAAAAATATGCAAATTAAATGGTTTGAAAGGAGGTGCAGGGCAAATCCAGGGTCTTAGCTTCTGAGCTGGAGCAGAGAGAACAAAGGAATTGATGTGTTTGTGGCTTGTAGTGAAGTAGAAATGTAGGGGCTCTACTGCTTTCAGTATCCTTGTGAAGTCAAAAAGCTGAAAAATAAAATATGAATATAGTGTGTTCCAAGCTTTATCAAGTTGGAGCCCTCAAAGTATGAGTTTAGATTAAAATCTCTCTTCTCTCAGGAATCTAATGAACAAAATAAACTAATGGCCAAAATAGATCCAGAAGCATGGAATTACAGAACAGACTGACAGCCCTGTGAGAGGAGGGGGACGATGGGGACTGATTGAAGGAAGGTGAAGGGATTAGGCAAAGAACATACATGAAGGACCCATGGACATGGACAACAGGGAGGGGACTGATTGTGGAAGTGAGGGGCAGGCTGGGTGGAAGGGGGCAAAAGGGGAAAAATGGGACAACTGTAATAGCATAAACAATAAAAAATAGCGTGTAAAGTCTCTCTTCTCTCATTTCACAAGATGCCTGATGTTGCTTATTTGAAGTCTTCCCATAGCAAATATGGAAGGAGTTGGCTTTCCTTCTAATTTCCTCTCTGCTCTCATGTGACTTTTGGAGTGCCTAGTTCCTGGCCGCTCTTCCCCGCATCTACTGCAGCCTGAAGAAAATGCCCTCCCTGCCTATTTTTCTGTATGTCAAAGATTACGATCTTTTCTGTGTGGAGTCACTTAATCTCCTAAACCGTCATGTCTATGTGATGGGTGCAGACAGTGACGTCCTGGAAGGAGGGCAGGACAGGAATACCTCTGCCAGATGGAAGTCATGGCTGACTGGGCAGGCAGAAGGGTGTGTGTGTGTGTGTGTGTGTGTGTGTGTGTGTGTACACAACTTGATTTCTGGCAACAAAGATTTTGTCAATTTATTAGGTAAATCTTCTGGATTAACTGATTTATGGACCTCTATTTAGGCTTACTTGTTTGTTTTCTCAATGTACACTTAGATACAGGGCTGTCTACACTGTTTATTTAGTCCAACAGCAGTTCTAAGCATTGGCTGCACATTGTCATTATCTGAAGAGCTTTCAAACACCCTAAGGGAGACTCCAATTCAATTGGTCCAGGTGTGGCATGTGCATCAGGACTTTTAAAAGCTCTCCAAGTGGTTCTAATGTGCAGACAAGGCTAAGCACCAAAGGTGTGGAGTTACAAACAAATAAGAAGCCTAAGGATTTCTCAGGCTGCTGGGCCAGGTGAAAGGACCTGTTATAGTGACACCATTAGTTAAAAGGAAAAGCACACTGAAAATCATTATCTAAACGCAGGTCTTTCTGTTTCCAAGGCAGCAACCCTCAGTAGGGGAGGCCACAGAAAACACTTAATCTCTTCAGAGTTTTAGTCTCATTGTTAATCCATGTGTATCAAGGTATGTTAGGGTCCCCCTCTCTTAAACACTAAGAGATGCTCAGGAAACTTGGAGGCCATGCACTGCTTTATTAGCAGTGTGTTCACTGATTCCCCCTAGAGTTCGAGTAACAGAGTGATAATCTCTGCAAACAAAACTCACTGCTTTCAGTGCACATCAAGGCAGACACCAGATCAACTCGTTCACCCCAGCCTCCAGATGGCAGACTGTGACACTAGAAGATTATGCCACAGGGGGCTGGAAAAGAGAACGTCAGTCCGGTTTGCATTGTCCTTCTGTATCTTGCACACCCAGGCAACTTTCAAGACATGACTTGATTTTAGTCAAGGAATTCCTTTCCTTGTAATTCTATCAAATACTATCAGTGATAATGTGCTACCTTCACCAAACATTGCTATGTATCTGGCATTCTGCTAAGGGCTTTGTATAGATGATCTCATTTCATCTTCACATTCTCTACAGGAAGTAATGCTGTTTTTGTCATTTAGAGGTGAAGAAATTCAGACTTAATGTGCTCTTCTGATGTGGTCTTTATCTTATGGCTAGTAAATGATAAAGCAAGAACTTAAACTAGAGCTGTGATTTCAAAATCCAAACTTTTGTTACTGAGTTACTACTCTTGGTTTGTAGACTTCCAGGATAAAAACAATTCAATTTTGCTTGATTTTCCGTCCATTGGTTTATCCTTTCCTAAAATCTGAACCCTAGGAATTTTAATAATGAGTAATTTTGTTGTTGTTGATTTATTTAAAAATGAGCCTTTCTCTAAGAGGTTGCTTGCTAATGCACACGCGTACTTCAAACAACAGCTCACTTTATAGTCTGGGGTGAGATGCCTCTTTATGCAGTCTGACTAATCACAAGAGGAAGCAGCAACAATAAAAACTGAATTAAGAGCCACTGAATATGCTCCTGTGCTGCCTCATGCTGTCAGTGTTGCTATTTTGTCAACATTGAAAATTCAATTTTATACTTTATACTTTTTTTTTCTGTTTTAGCTAATGGTTGTTGTAGCATTTGATCAGTCTGCCAGAGATACTTGAAAATCTTCCCAAAGGTATCATTAGCAGGTAATGAAACAGGGCCAGCCAGGGTTTCTTTGCCTCCAGTACCTGTGTGCTTAGATGAAGATGTGATGATACTGGAGTTTTTCTAAGACTGACTATATTACTACAAAGTAATAAACAGAGAGGACAGCAAATGAAGTTTTGGTTAATCTGCATTGGAATGTGTATATGTATAAAAACACCCACGAGCCTGTCTTCTACCAACTTGTGTCCGACACATTTAGCGTGATGCAGGCCTCTGAGAAGTCGCCATTGCAGTGCATGTTGAGTGAATGGCTTGGGCTTAGCTCCTGTCCGAGCTTGCCCTGCTCTAGATGGGATGGCTCTTCTGTGACAGGGATGTTCTAGCCTAGGACTCTGCAGTTGAACTCAAAATGTCAGTGGGTGAAACCTGTCCAGGTGGATTTATGGAATCTCTAGCACTTCTAAAATCAATTGCAATTTCTCAGTCTACTGAGGCCAGAAACTCTGGAAGAAGTAAATCTCAAGATTAGCTTATTCCCTGTTAAAGCTTTATTCCTTTGAGGCCAAAACTGAATTTTTTACCTCCTGAAATAAGGCATGGAGCAATATGGCTTTTTGTGCCGTGGACTCCTCTAACTTCTGGGCCTAAAGACAGAAGAGAGCTGAAAAGGGGACAGGAGGAGGTGATCCTCCTAGTTCACTGGTAGAGCAGCCTGTGTGTCACTGTCCCTGAACCCTGAGAAAGACGCATGTGGCCAAACCCTGGGGATACCCTTTGATGCAGAGACCAGGTTTTGTTTCCTTCTGATTATAACATGTATTATAATTTATATATCATTATATATATATGTTGATATATATTTATGTTATACTATAATATACATTTTAGCTAAATGAATTTTGGAACTAATGCAAAAATATGTGTAAAACCTATTGAGGCTATAGTGGTTAGAAAGGCATTGTGGGGTTCACAGAGGCGCCCCACAGCTCTCTCGCCTTCTAGGCCCATTGAAGCTGTGCACTTCCTCACCATCCCCTTGCCCTAGGTGTGGCCTTGAGACTGCTTTGGCCAATCAAGTGTGCATGGAGGGGAAGTGAAGCACTTTGGGCCAAAGCTTTAAGCCGGCGTGTATTTTGCGATGCTCGCCTTTCCTGCTAGCATGGTCAGTGGCTGCTCCAGCAGCAACCATTCCCTGATGGAGTCTTCTTATGGATTCACTATGGACATGTTGGTAGAAGAAACAATCTTTTGTTATTTGAAGCTACTGAATTTGGGGTTTATTTGGATGGGAAACATAGTCTGAATAATAAGAAAATCATCATGTTAAAATTCCTATGTTGAGAGGTAGTAGAAGTACAACAAAAGAAATTGCTTAAGAGGAAAGGACTTGGAAATTATTTGTCTTAACTTTAGGAACTGCTGGCAACAAACGTAGGAAAGGACTGAAAAGATATTAAATTGCTCAGGCAAAGTCCTGTAAAGCCTCTGTTTTTTTTTTAAATTGTTGTAAAATATACATGACATAAAATGTTTTAAAAATTTTTATTTATTAATTTTAGAGAGAAAGAGGAAGGGGAAGAGAGAGAGACAGAGAGACAAGCATCAGTTTGGTGCTTCAGTGATTTATTCATTCATTGGTTGACTCTTGTATGTGTCCTGACCAGGAATCAAACCCACAACCTTGGCCTATCAGGATGACACTCTAACCAACTTTGCTACGCAGCCAGGGCTACGTAGACATAAAATTTTCCACTTTAACTGTTTTTAGGTATATAACTCAGTGACATTAACTACCTCACATTATTTTGCAATGACCAGCACCATCTGTGTCCAGAGCTTTTTCATCACCCCAGCTGAAATCTGCCCCCATTGAACCACACCTCCCCACGCCCCCTTCCCTAACCCCTGGCAACCACCATTTTACTGTCTGTCTATGAATTTGACTAGGTAACTGTCCAACTGAAATTATATAGTATTTACCCTTTTATATCTGGCTTAAAGCACCCTCCCTTTTTATAAAAAGATTGCATTCTAGGTTTTTGCTAACAACTTCAAACCTGGTGATTTCTATGAGAGTCTTTACTCAAAGGAGAGAGAGGGTTGACAAGAGTCTGCCCTAGTCACAGGCTCTGGTGACTCTGGCTGTGGGTCAAGGTGGCTGCATGCTTTCCAGGCCAGAGGTCAGCAATCTTTTCAAACTGGAATGCCAGAGTTCCAAGCCCTGAACCTTTGGGTCAGAGGTCAGGGGTGGCTTCAAACCCTGAGTGACCATGTTCTGCCTCCTGCTGATATGGGAAAGACAGATTCCTGTATCCTGCACAGTGATGCGGGGGGCAGCTTTGATGTCTTTCACTTGTAAAGGGTGAGCCCAGTGACAGCAGGTGGGTTACAGCTTTCAGAAGTTAGCTGTGACAACAGTGACAGGTCCCAAAGACACAGGAACCAATTCTCTGAACCATTAGAGGAAGAAGTTTCTGTATTGTAGTTTTTACTTGAATGAAAGGAAGTTGTCAAAAGTCGTCTGGGGAAGTTATTACCCTTTCTGGTAATTGCTTTTCTTTTCTTTTTCCCCCCAGAATTACACTTGTTAGACATAAGTGGATAGCCTAAGGTAGATATTAGAAGAGTGAGGGACAGCGGTGGGAGTGGGGTTAAAGAACTCCAAGTTGGGAGATGCAAAGTCATTTACATTGATGTGGTCCCCTGAGCTCCAATTCAGGGAGGGAGGCCAGCCTTGGAGGTCATGGGTGAGCCATCAGAACCACCTCTGAAATCGAGATTCTGCATGTTCTATTAGAGGGCCAAATGGGCAGCATGCTGAAATCCCTGTCTTCCGGTAATATTGAAGTTTTGTTTGGAAATTAGTGGAACCAGAAATTTATTTTTTAAAAAGGGTCGTAGGAAATTTTAATAATTGCCATAGAGATAATAAAACTGTGCTCTGGGTCTTGTATTTGCTCAGTAGGTATCTCTATGTGTCAGGCACTTAACTGGTGCTGAGAATGTAACAGAAGCAGACACAAACATGATTTCTTCCATGGAGCTTCTAGTCCAGGGAGAAGACAGATATTAATCAGTTAATAAGTATTTATTGATTGTGCATTATGTTCCAGAGACTAAAGATACTCCAAGAATCTAATCGGGCACAAATCACGTAAATAAAATGTCATATTGTAGCTCTAATGAGACCTAGAAAAAAGATGTGTTCTGTACCATGTGAGCCTGTAATCCAAGTTTAAGATAGGCAGGGAAAGCTTGTTTGGAGATCTGACGGACAGAAGAGCTTCACCAGGTGAACAAGGACATAGTGCTTTCCAAGCAAAGGGAACGGCACAAGCAACGGCCTTGTGGGTGGGAATTTGGTGAAACTGAGGGTGAATGGAGGCCATTTGTGGTTGGATGGGGGAGAGGATTGGTGGACAAGTTAAGGTTGGAGGGGGAGGTGGGAGCCAGTCAGGAAAGGCATGCTCATAAAAGTGAGAGGAGTCTGGCCTGTTATCTTCATTGTTAGGAGGGTTAAGAGCATAGATTCTGGAGCCAGACTGCCAGGCTGGGTCCCTGCTCTCCCACTTACAGTCTTTGTGACCGTGAGCCAGTTATTTAACCTCTCTGTGCCTCACTTTCCTCACCTGTAAAATGTTGAACATAATGCTGCTCACCTCATAAATTTGTTAAGACAATTAAATGAGTTTATACGTGTAAAGTGTTTAGAACAATGTCAGCCACTAATTATAAGTGCCATGTGAGTAAGACCTATTATTACTACCCTGTATGGTGGAGAGCATCACTATTCCCCAGATATTCTCCAATCAGTTTATGAATGAACATAAATCCGCACTGATTTATACCCAGAAGATGTAAATGTCTGCATCACAAACAGAAAAATCCTCAAACAAACTATAGGTCTCTTCAGGCCTATTTATAGTATGGAAAGTGTACATCTCAAGTAAATCATTGTGGAAAAAGGCTATTTCAAAAGTGAAGGAATTAAATTGCCATCTACTTTGCCCAATGTGTATCTGAGATTTTTTATAATGATTCAGGTGATACTCAGAACTAACTAAGGGCAGAGTTACTTCAGATCCTTTTGTCATTTTATCATTGATGCAATTGAGTGATCTTGGAATAGTAGAGCCAGAAGTGACCTTAGAGATCAACTAGTCATTTGTTCTGATTTAATTGGCTGTTGGTTTCTGCACGAAGTGATCACATTAGAAAAAAGAGCTGCCAGCTTTAGTCTTTAACAGACAAGTAATTGATTTAGCTGAAGTGCTTCCGTAAAAATCATCAATCATCTGCACTTTCTCCTTTGGAAGGTGGTAATTCATTTTTGCTGAACTTTTTTCCAAATTTTTTTCCTGAAAAGTAAAGCAGCCTTACTTTGTACCTGTAGGTTTGGTAACACTGTGAGTCATCAGACCCACTATGTGGATGGCACTATATTATGAAACAAACAAGCTGTTACGGAAAGCTCACGATGTGTAGGATCTTATGATGGATACTTTTATGTGATGCCTTATTAAATCCTCACCATAATGCTATGGAGCCTTGGGCAGGTCTTGGGCCCACTGGCCCTTCCTATCTTAGCCTTCCTCTGCTCTGTTCTGTGTTGAAGGGAACTGACTCCTGTAGCAGCATTTCCTGGCCTCTCCTGCCCATTCATTCCCGGTTGGGTTTAGGTATTGTGAGGTACCACCTCCATCTCATGTGGAACTGGCAGAACAGGGTTCAACTTCCACTTGGCAACTTCATCCCAGGCTCCCATAGCATTGTTTCCTGTCTTGATCTCTCCAGCCAATGAGTGGTAGAACTTTCTGCTCATGCTCATCTCTGGAATTACCCCATTGTCTGCTGTTTGGCTCATGGTCCCATCACCTGTATAACCAGTTCCCTGCATTAAGTTCCCTCTATTAAAATTTTGTGAAGTAATGTTTTCTTATTTAGGCCCTAACTCATAGAGTTCAGTGTAATTATTTCTGTTTTTTAAAAAATAGATGAGGAAACTGAGGACCATACAGGCTATGTTATCACAATATTAAGCTGTCAGCTTAATCAATATCATAAATCTACTAATTAAATCAAAACCCTTGCTCTCCTAAGTTCACATGTACTTTTTGTGCTACTATGCTACAGTGTCTTCATAACTCTCTAGAAAAGGGAAACCGGTTTGTAGGGGTGATCCCTCTTGGCTCGTCAGTGCCATGATGGGCTTTACCACCGTCTTGCTTTAGTTCAGTTGCACTAATAACTTATTGCAGGATAAGTTTGAGGATCAACATCTGACATGTCTCCAGACACAGAATTATTAGGCCCTGAGGCAGTAGATTAGAAAGATGCCCTTTTGCATGTCCAGTAACACTTGGTTCTTTGGGAAATCCTCCAGGCCCATGAGACCCCCCAAGTTCTGACTACTCTTCCAGGGTGAATTCCCTTTGTTTCAGTTCAAATAGAAAATTGAGATCTTTATTCCTCACCTCGAATTTACTCAGAATCAGGATAAGGATACTCTTAAATTATTGTTAAGTCCCACCCAAAATCAAAGAGTTTAGACTTTACCATAATTTTAGGCTCAATTTTCAGGTTCTTTTCATAGGAATAAATCATAGGCTAAAATGTTTGTGGTCTGAAAACACTGAAGGAATCTTAGGGTAGCCTCGATTTACTTATAGAGACTCTTCTTATAAAGAAGTTGGCATTCAAAAAAAGATGAATAAAGTGCTAAGTCAGCGGTAGAAAAGCAGTCTCTGAAATCTCTCCTGTTAAATAGTAAGAATAGATAGATGGGACCAAGTGGTGGAGAGTGTTAAGTTTTGGTGTGTGTGTGTGTGTATGTGTGTGTGTACCTGCATGCATGTGTGTAGGAGGAGAGGTGCAATGCCAAGCTGTCAAAGCAGTGAGTGATTTGACTGTGTGTTCAAGAAATAGGTAAAATTGTGCTGTTGAACTTAGAGATGAGAAAGAGGGTCTGGATGGAGGGTACTATTACAATGGTATTGTAGATTGTATATGTAGCACACAATATATATTACAATGCCCCTATGACAGTTAAGAAGAAAGGTAACAAAGACTTTAACTAAGTGGCTGGATGCCTCAGGTGTGGGTAGGAGATGGTGTGGAGGTAGAACTGATAAGACTGGTTGTGATGGGGGTAGGAGATGGGGGAGGAGAGGAAACTTGAGAATGATTTTATTTGGAGTCTTTGTGACTTTATCTTTCCTTTTTGTCATGTAATATCCAACCCAAATAACTTTTCCTCTTGTTTTGTAACTTTCATATTACTGTGGGAAACTGGTTGATAGTCATTCTTCTTTGATGAGGACAGAGAGGTGTACAAAGTGGCTTGGCACCCTCTGCACTTCCGTCGGAGGCATAAAGAGGGCAACTGAAGGCTTCCAAAGGCACCAGTGCTGCTGGCTGAGGCCTGAGGCCTTGGGATGTAAAGAAAACAGGCACCTTCCATTTACTGATCACACAGTGAGTGACTACAAGCCCACAGGGCTTTCAAGTATGATTAGATCTCTAGAACATCCTTACAAGGTAAGAATTTCGCCCAGGGTCAGGCGAGGGATGAGGTCATTACCTACCTCAGCTTCACCTGGGGTCGGAAATAAGCCATGGAGAGGGGTTTGAGAACGAAACCTAGCCCTGTGCTCCACTGAGGCTGGCCTCCACCCTGCCTGGAGGGCAGGTAATGCCTTTTCTCACCTTTGTGTCCTTGTGTTTGCTGGTCCTTTTACCGGCAGGACTGCTCCTGCCCCCCATTTAAATCCTCCTCACCCTTCAGAGCCAGAGGGCCTCCTGTGGCCCCATCCCCTCCTAAATAACTCGTTTTCCTTTAAACTATTATAGTTTGCATATTGCACACTATTCTGTACTTCACGATATATTGCATTTTTTCACCCTTTAATTTCTCCAACTGTATTAGTCATGTCCTTCCAAGTAGATCACAAGATCCTTGCAAGAAGAACTATTTATTATTCTTTATTGTCCTCCACAACACCTGGTACAGAGCGAATACTTGATGAATGATTTAGTATGAAACATTTACCCCAGTCTCCTAGCCCCTGTGTCTCCTTAGTTACCTTACTGCTTTCTTCTTTGGCTGTTGGGCTGCCACCATACACATGAACATGCAGTGTAAGTTCTGAACTCTAAAATATTTCTTCCAGCTCTGGCTGGTGTGGCTCAGCAGATTGAGCGCCGGACTGTGAACTGAAAGGTTGCCAGTTCAGTTCTCAGTCAGGGCACAAGCCTGGGCTGTGGGCCAGGTCCCCAGGTGGGGCCATGTGAGAGGCAACTGATTGATGTTTCTCTCACACATCGATGTTTCTCTCCCTTTCTTTCTCCCTCCCTTCCCCTCTTTCTAAAAAATAAAAAAAAAATCTTAAAATATTTCTTCTAGGCACAGAGTGTTGTGACTTAGAGAGTTTCAGACATGGTCATACAGTGGGAGGAAGGGAGAAAGAAAAACATGTTTAAAAACACAGCTTGTTCTTTGACCTGGAGGAACTTGTTTGCTGGACGTTACTGGAAAACAAAGCTGCTCAGACAGTTATCAGTCCATCTTCAGCCTCTGGTATGTCTTAAAACAGCAATATACTCGGAAATGACATAAGCCAAGAAATTCTTGGTGGGGCATTTGAGTAAAAAGGTTTTCTGCTTTAAGAACACTAGTTTTTATATCAGTACCAGAGACCAAGCCGGTCATGTTTCAGTAAATACTATTTATCCATCTAGGAATATTATGGCAACCTATTTCTACATGTTGAATTTTTCACCAGAAATGTAGGTAAATATACATAAATTCATTCTAAATTCCACTAAAAATGAGAACACAGATCCAGGGAATGTAAGTAACTGAACATTAGTAAGTGGCCTCCTCTAGGAAGTCTTCATGCACCTTTAGGATGGGTGAAGCATCGTTAGGTCTCCCTTGGCAACCTGTGGCTACCTTTGTCATAGCCCCTTAGTATTATTTTATGTGGTAAATATAATAATATAGTCATCTGCTTTATATGTCATTTCCCTCTATTAGATTGCAGGCTCCCTGAGAATCAAATTCAGTTTCTAGGTCCAGCTCTTTTTTTCTGTCACATTTACATGACCATTTTAATATATGTCATAGACCTTAGAGTTTTTAAACACAGAATACCCTTCAGTTACTGAGAATAATTACTACCTTTATTACATGGCCAAGGTTACTTGGTGTGTCTTGCTCTACGGAAGGGAGTATTTAGAACATTTTTTTCTTATGAGACACGACACACCACCCACCCCACTGCATTTCAGGGGCTGGGGAGGCTCTGTTTCTGGAAGTTAACATCAAAGAGGATAACTGATGGTTATAATTGCTCCCCGGCAGAAAGGTTGCCACGGACACCAGAGAACATTCACGGTCAATTTTTTTAGAACCATGGCTAATGGGACAAATCACTCAGCCACGGAGCCTCCTCCTGCTGAAAGAGAATAAAGAGATGCGGAAGGAGAAGCAGGTCATGGGCTCGGTTCTGGGGTTCATGGCAAGGAGAAAGCACACAGACGTGACTTGATGTGACTCACTGGGTCAGCTGTGGGTGGCACTGGACTCAGCTGTCACAGTTGGGCTGACATCAGCAGCATGTGATTGACAGCAGTGCAAAGACTACACCAGCCACCAAGAAGCCTGTGGTGGAGACACCAGCGTTTGAATCCTGTAGGAGAAACTCTTTTGCCGGTGGACACCAGGTAGCAATGTGAGCCCTCTCTGGCTGTGCAGTGTCTCAGTGGGCTCAACTGACTTGCAGAGCTTATCTAGGAGGGGCTATGACTTAGCTTGGATCACACAGACCATTGGAGCCCAGGCTGGGGCTGTCACCTGAATGGTCACTCTCCCAGGCAAGTGCTCTCTGCATAGACTACACAGGAAGGGAGATGTTAGCAGATTTTTAAGAAGTTGTGAAATCAGGTTAGGAACAACCTGACCCTTGGACAGCTTCCTTCTTTAAAGCACAAAAGATGTTTCAGGTGTTCAGTGTGGCAGCAATTTGACACAGCAGCTTGTCATTGTTTCTTGTAGATTAAGCTGGAGTAATATTGCCCTTGTGTGGTCAACATGCATGTGCTGATCTTTACTGATGTGTGAGAAGTAGCAACAGTGATGCGTGCAAGAAAGAGATTTCAGTGGGCCCCTTCCTGGGCAGACAACATTGTACCTTTCAATCAGGATGCAGTAGTGCATAGTTAAAACTGTAACAATCTTTACAATAATTTTGAAAAGATAATAAACAGCTTGAATTTGCTGAACACTTCAATTATTGAAAACATTTTGGCTAATTCTATCTCATTTGGTCTTCACATCTACTTCCGCATAACTTAGCAGGCAGTTGTACTTGCCTGTTTTGTAGAAGAATCCAAAACCAGAGAGATTTGGCGATTTTCCCAAGATCACACTGTCAGAACCAGGGTGAGAATTTGGTTCTTCATCTTGTTTTTTTTTTTTCCATAAGGCTCACAATAGCGTATCTGAAAGTCTGAAACCCAAACAGAACAACTTAAGTCTATTTTCTTTCCTAATTATTTGGTGACAAAACGGTACCTGCCCTCAAGTACCGTGGCAACCAAACCTGTCTGGAGGTGATGTGAGCTCTTTCTTGTTCTCTTTAGGGAGAATATTCATGTATTTTATTGCAGAAATTTTAATGTGTTCAATTACAGGATGCTGCCTGAAACTAGTATATTCTATTTGTTGTATGAGCCATGTTGCCTTTATAAACTCCAAGAAAAATTCTGATTTCAAAAGCCCATCTGAAGAGAGAAGCATTTTGGATAATTGTAACTATGAAGTAGATTGCTTCTGCCATCTAACAGAGTCAAAAAATGAAGTGTTTACATTAATCAGATATTCTGGTTAATTGTCACTAGAGGTGCTTTATATGTATTGCTAATGTTGAGCAAATTATACTATCATGAAAAATGCTTAATATCAACGTAGCGGTTATGAGGGTTAAATAAGATAATTCAGGTAAGTCATTTGGCACTGTGGCTGGTTCATAGGACACATGGCATACCTAGAGTGCTGGCTATTACCTTTCCTAATTAACTTTGTACCCCGATGTGAGAGAGGAAACAGTGATAGGTAGAAAGGTCAAATAACTTTCCCAAGGTCACATGGCTAGTGAGTGGCACTGCCAGGACTGGACACCGAGTCTGTCTCTTCCACCCAAAGCATATGCATAACCAGTAGGGCAGAGATAATTCTTGGATCATCCAGGGCTCTTTAGAAATCTTTCCAGATCATCATCATGAAAATTAATTACTGAATCATTGGACTGTAGACTGTGGAAGTGCTGTTTAATAGCCTGCTGGGTAAGCCAGGTTTTCTTAGGGGGGAGAGAGAGAAGGAGAGGGGAGAATGACTTTATGGATTGGCAAACCTCTATTCCAGAGAATTATGGTAAGTATAGTGACTTCCTTGGATAAATTAGATGAAATCTTTCTGGGAATCAGAGCAAAGAAAAGACACCCTTCCCCAGGACTTTCCCTCAGGTTCTCTGGATCAGGCCAATGAAACCTATGGTTTGAGGATGGGGGACCATCATGGTTTGTGTTGTCTGTTTAATGATAATTCACTTCATGCCCAGCACCCCTCACAGTGGTCTTTCCTTCTGGTTTCCTTACTTTGAATCTAGGGCTTTTCATCTCCAAAACACACTTTGGAGGTGAGTGCCTGCCAGACTGGGTGGTGAGGAAGGTGAGTGGCCTGGGAGAGAAGAACAGAAGCCTGAGGTGCAGACCCGGGCGTTGTGAGGAGATCAATGCTTGCCTCAAAAATTGACTCTAATCCCGCAGCTTCCTTCCTGTCACAACTCACACCCCACAACTCACACCCCAGATGGTGAGAGGAGAGCTCCAGTACCTCATGTTGTGGTCTGTCAGGACAGGCTGGCAAAGAAAGTGAGCCCCTGGGTGGCTAAGCCCGAGATTAAAGGGGCCTCGTCCCATTGTGTGGCAGTTGCTCCGACTCACCCGTGTGCTGTGCGGCATCAGCACATGTCTGGCCTTATTTGCTGTTTGGGACACGGCACTTGAAAGATGTCCCCTCCCCCAGCCTCCTTGACATTTGTCCAGAGATTAATTGGGCTAATCCCCTCCTTGGAAGAATGGGTTGGAGAGAATGTGTTCCGGGAGGGCGAGGAGGCAGGCCGGCTGGTCCTGAAGAGGCGAGCATTAATGAAGGCGCTGGGACTCGCTGGAGCCTTTGAAGGAAGAAAAGAGCAAATTTCTCTGCTGTTCCTGGACAAGGCTGACAGGTGGGCAGGGAGACTGTAGCTCTTCTGTTCTGCTCGGCTTTGCCAGAAGGTCTGTGCACACCAGCAGTAACGACTCTTGACAGTTCCAGCTGTCACTCAGGGAGGGAACGCTCCCAGCACACCTTGGCCTGCCATTCTCGTCTCCTGTACTGAGGGCAGAAGATGAGAGCCCCGAGCAAGGCTGCCCAACAGTGGAAAACACACGTGGCTCGGGTACTTGCCCGGGATACTTACAAAAGCACTTTTAAATTCCATTTGAATCAGGCACTCACAGTAAACATTATTTATTGTTTGAGATTTTGGATTGGGGGAAGGCAGAGGGCCATGGATAGTGTTTTTGTTTTTGTTGATTTTTTAATGACTTTAGAGAGAGAGAGAGAGAGAGGAAGTGGGGGGAGAGAGAGGTCAATTTGTTGCTCCACTTATTTATGCATTTCTTGACTACTGCTTGTATCTGCCCTGCTGAGATCAAAACCCACAACCTTGGCGTAGTGGGACAATGCTCTAACCAAGTGAGGTACCCAGCCAGGGCTATGGACAGTGTTTTCTTATACTAAATGTGGCTGTCCCTATTTGGGAGGGGACACAAAGCGCTTCACCTTAGTGTCTAATAAAAATAGGTAGCATTTATTGGGAACCTATTATATGCCAAGACACTGTTTTAAACATTTTACATTTATTAATTCATTCATTGCTCTTCACAAGCCATATGAAGTAGGTGCTAATATTGTCTCCATTGGACGGCACTAGCAGCCTGCCCAGCATCATTTGTAAATGATGACACCAAGACCCAAGCAGTACGGCTCTGCTCCTGGCCCCACCCTCTTAACCAGGGCACTAGGCTGCATTGCTGACAGAGAAAAGGGAATAAGCATTTTGCCTGGGCCAGTTCCAGGTTAGAATATGACTTCAGTGAGATTGAACAGTTAATTGAGGATAATGCATCCCAGGAGAACTGCAGATAAAGAGCCGTGGAAATACTTTGAGGTCCCTGGGAACCTCTGAAAGCTATGTGCCTAATTGTACCATCGGTGGAAAATTCCCTCCAGCTACCAGGATTCTGCTTGAGCGCTGTGTTTCTTTGTAAATTACTGCAGACACTGGCATAAGGAATATGAAAGGACTGGTGGCTAATCAAATGAACTTACAGGAAGAGAATTCTTAAAGTGGGATTCATATTGATGCCCATTATAAAAACTGCTAATAATGAGGAATTTCAAAAATGTCATTGCAAGGTAAAAGGAAATTTGCAGAGGTATGACTATCTGTTCATCTTTTATTAGAGGTAAGATAACTAGGTCACAGAACTTGCTTTAGGGGAACTGAAATGACAGATAATAATGTCAGAACAATGGTTGGAGAATTTTTGGCATATCTTTGTGATTTTTTAGCAGGATGAGTAGTCTTGGACTTAGGAGCACCTGATTTAAATTGGGTTCTCCCTTCAGTGTAACCTCTGTCCACCCAGCAGTATGCACACAGAACCTTTCTGGTTCCAGCCACGTCTTTTTCTATTGTGGGGATCCGTTTTCTGACCCTCACACCAGTGCAGATTCTCAAATGGGGAAAGGAAGAGAAGAGAAGGGAGGTTAGAGATACCTTACTTGTATTTGATCTTCAAAACCAAGCTAAGAAGGTGTACTGTCTTCACTTTATGATGAGGAAACTAAAGACTGAAGCAGTTGCTAACCTAAGACCACACAGTGAGTAAGTGGCCAAGCTGGCTTTGTGCACAGGCTGTGACATCCAGAGCAGTGCTTTTCACATCCTGTCCACTCTTTCTCGTCGTCATGTCTCCAGCTCCAGATTGTAAAGATGGTGATGGCAAGGAAGGGAAAACTTCATCCCTCCCCCTTGGTGCCAGCCCCCTTCCCTTCTCTGCTTTGCTGCCACACTATTTTGCCACATCCAGAGTCAGTCTCCTTGCTCTGGAAGGGGCCGAGGGGGGAAAGGAATGGAAATAGGCATCCTTGCTTCCGAATTCCCAATTTTATACCTTTTTCCCAGTTCAACCACAGGTCCCCTCTTCTCCTTGCCCTGCTTTCATCCATGCAGATCCTCACTGCTCAGCTGGACCTAAGAACAGCTACACCACTGTGGATGCCTTAAGATAGAAAATGACTTTGGCAATCTCCATCACACCTCTCAGCCTGAGAAATCTGAGGAGTAAATCTCCCTGTGTACTCAGGAAGGTGTTTTTCCATAGTCATCTCCAGCCCAGGGTTACTATACCCAGAAAAACGTGATGCGAGAGTTTGGCAGAAGAGAACCTATTCCAAACCAGATTTCTGTAAACTATTGAAACAGACTCTTTTTTAGAAGTTGAGGAATCACTAGCAAAATCTCTTGCTCCTCTCTATATAGAGTCTCCAGTTTCTGAGAAAATGCTCAGTGGTTTTCCAGTTGTCCTACTTTCTGCATGAAGATCAATGTATTAATTGTACAAGGTAATGTCATCTACATTCATCTGACTTTTTTTACCATAGCATAATTTAGTAGGTGACAGGACCAAACAATTTTCCTTCCTGGTACTGCAGTGGTGGCTTGGGCACATGTACCTCCTTGCACATATGTACCATCGTCATTTATTCACTTGCCGCATTGGATGTGAGCTCCTTGGTTGCACGACTGTGCTTTACTTAATGAACCCTGGTGCCACAATCTTCCACTCTTACCCTGTTCAATCCATTTTTCACACAGTGGCCAAAGAGAACTTTTGAAAACATAAAACAAGATTGTGTCATTTTCTTTCTTAAAAGCCCTTCTAGTTCTTCCCATTGCCTTAAAACACAACATGCATGCCTGACTGGGACGCACCACCCCTGCAGTGCCTGGCTCCGGTCTCCTCCCCAGCCCTGCTCCAGGCCTGCTGGCCTTTGCTCAGTGCTCTGTCACCTGGGGGCCTGGGAGCCTGCTCTTCTCTCTGTGGGGAACGCTCTCCCTCTGGCTTTTGCAGAGCTGGCTCCATCTCATGCCTCAAATCTTAAATGCTTAAATGTCACCCTAAATGTCAGAGAGACCTTTTCCTGAACATTCCATCTGAAGTGAGTCTTCCTTGTTTCTTTCTATCCCGGCACTTTAATTCCTTTAATGCATACATATATCCCAATCAGCAGTTCCTTTGTTTATTGACTTATTTTGGGTTCTCTGTTTCTCTCATGAAAATGCAGGCATCTTGAGGACAGGGTCCTTTTCTGTTCACAGATGTCTCTTTAGCACAAAGAGCAGTACTTGGCATGGTGCAGTGCTCCACATTTACAAATGTGTTTAAAAATTGAATGCATGAATGAATGATCACAGAGATTCTCTTCCCATCATTACCCAGTGGGAATTATGTGTAAAGATTCTACTAATGGTTTGTAACTTTTGGACTTACCCAAGTGCATGGTGTGAGCTCTCACACTTTCTCACACAGCCACTACAAGGAACCAAGAGAAAGGAGGCTCTTACTGTAGGAGAGCGCTGCCTGAGAGTACAGGTGATATCCATGGGTCCCAATGCTGTTCTGTGCACCTGCTCCTCATGCCATCTGCCCAGCTCTCCTCCTGAGTCCTGTCTCTTTCCAAGCCTGAGATGGCCAGGCTGTCTTTGGACACCTTATGAGTAGGAACGAGTTGAGAAGTTCTTACTCCTGAATTTGGGAGATACTTACTCATATCTCTTTAAATAAAGTATCTTGTTTTACAAGAAGCTTTAAATAAATGGAAGTGGATCATTGGGATCTAACCCCTCTTAAGGTTGCTCCCGGATGACAGCATCACTCCCTCTGGGAATTGAACATCCTCAGAACAGGTGATTTATGTTGCCATATCCAAAGCCTTCTGTCTCTTTTTCAGGTCTTGTTTTAGCATCCTGAGAAGCAAGGGAGTGAGTCTTATCAACTCTACAAGTATTTTGGGTGACTTATTTTTAGCTCAGCTTGACAATCCTCAACTTTATCTTAAAAGAAAGGGAATGTGACCAGACCCCAACAGACCAAGGTGTCCCAGTTACCTCTGTTGCTCCTCAATTTATACAATAAGGCCCCGAGAGGCATACTGTGGAAAACAACTCCTTCAAATGTTCATGTTACATAGGTGATTTGAAATATATTTTCTTAAACAAAGATGTTATTTTGCTTAACATTTTCTGTTTGTTTACATTTACAATGCCTACTAGAATTTTGGTTGAGTGGCGTTTTAGTTAAGTTCCTGTAGCACTGTTAGTGATAATGAATGTGGACTCAAAGTAGAAAATGACAGGGATGTTCTAATAATATTCAGGAAACAATTATTTCATCCCTGCATTATCAGCTCTTTGGAGATTGAAAAATAATTTCCTGAATTGTAGCCTAAGGTGATAATCCCCTAAATACAGTCTCCTCTCAGTGAATGGGTTGGAGTCCTTGTTTTGTTTCCTGCCTTTGAATCATTTATGGATCTAAAGCCACCCCACTGAGCACCGACTCATCTCTGCCAGGTGCATTGGGCCTCAGTGGGTCGGCAGTGAAATGTGGGTCCCAAGCAGGGAAAGAGATGAAAACCACATTCACAGTTTATTTGCTCACAGATGTTCACATAATAGAAGCCGACATTTAAGAAGTAGCTTCTTTCTTTTTGTATTTGAGAGGAGACAAAGAAAACAGTTGTGTGGGGCATTGGGAAGACAAGGGGCTATGAAACTCTGAGAAGAATTGGGAATACCCATGTTCTTCAGTCCTGGCAAGAGAATAAATTCATTGACATGAGTATTGATTTTCATTCCCAGGGACACAGACCAGGGCATTTGGCTCTTGATGAATCATCTGCAAGTGACTTTTAGAAGAGGAGGAAACTAGGGCTTGATCCTAGATGAGGCCTGGGAGATCTGACCATTGATTTCTCCCCTTTCCCAGTACCCTAAAGAGTTCTGAGGGACTCATTATACAGTGTCAGGGTCACGACAACTTCTTGTGCATCGTGAGCTGCTAAGATGTTGGCCATGGATTTCCTCTCTGGCTGTGTCAGCACAGTCAGTTTCAGTCTGCGTTTACTGCAATGACTTGTCACCTTGTGATATTGAGTTCTGTGTCCTCATGCAAAAAAGTAAAGGTGGGATGGTGTGAGAGAAAGAGACATTGTCTGTGACTTTCCACACTTGGACTTTCTAAGCTGCTCTCTTTCCTTCTATCTGTGGTGCTCCTTTTGTCATGGTCAGTGACCAAATAAATAATTGCTTGCTTCTGAATTATGATTTGTATGGTCTGAACAGCTAGACTTCTTTTGGGTTTGGTTAAATGAGTCAATGATGCTTTTCCAACATATTATGATTCTTCTGAATCATGTTTATTACATCATATTTTAAATTCATGTTAGCCTGAGTTCTCAGACGGAGAAGTATCTCTACGCTGCCTTGCCCTAGCTCTCAGTGCTCATCTCTGTTGAAACAGCAATATAGCTGGGATCATGCTAGATTTTCTAGACCAACAGACCTTATTCTATCGATATGTCCCAATATCTTACTTTTACCAGTATGAAAGCCAAAATAAACAAATATATGTAATTTACATGGTATTTCTTACTTTCTCTAAAATGTTCACTTTATGAACAGTAATAATAATATTCATTAGTCCGGGCAGGCTAACTGCTGTATGGAACAACATCCACATTTCAGTGGCTTTAGACAGTAAAGCTGATTTTTCATTCAGATGCAAGGGGTGGAGAGATGTTGTATTCAGCCATTCAGAGACTGAGTTTCCTTTTATTGTGTGGCTCCACATTTGTCTAGGGCCTTGGTGTCTTTTCCATTCAGCTGGTGATGGAAAAGAGAGTGAATATTATACATTGGAGATGTTTATGGGTCAGACCTGGGGAAGTCCACATTCTATCCACTTAATTTTATTAACTAGAATTAGGTCGTGCAACCACACCCTAGTGTGAGGGAGGTTAAAAATATAGTGTAGGCTTTATAGCCTGGTAAAAAAAGAAAAGTAGAACATAGATATTGGTAAATGCTACCAGTCTTTGCCACATCAAAAAAATTTTTTTTAAGCTTTAAAAGAACAAAAACCCTGTTCATTGTTTGATATAAGGTACTATATACATTTTTAAAAAGATGACATCAAACTGCTGTACATCCTATAAATTTGGTAATAGCTACACATGCCATTGGAACATTAACTACAACATCAAATTGTGCAAAATAAATATTTGTTGAATGACTGAATGCTTGTGAGTATACTCATCAGCATTATCTCTTCCAGCATCTCCATCCAGAGTTGACTCAGGAGAAACCAAAATTAAATAGTAGCTGATACAGATGTTGTAGGAGAACGTTTGATTACCTTCTTGACAGTGTTCTGACGTCCGCTTCTGATGAAAGTCAGTTTAGTGCATAGATATTTTGCTGACTGACTTGTAATGTTGAATAAACTTTATTATACAAGCAGTAGTTGATGACAGGCTAATTTACTTAGGATTTTCTTTTTATTTTTCTATTTCTTGAGAGATTTCTGAGTTAATTACAAATTCACTCGGCCAGTTAAGGAAGTTCATCCTAACAATCTTGACTACTGAGATCTCAGGACATCAAGATATTTTGTATTACCCTACCCTTGACTGAAGTTGAACCATTGGGGTATCTGGATCACTGGATTATCAGACATCTACTCTATAGTAATGATCTGTATTATGTCTTTTTGGCCCACTAGACTTTATTACCCATTAGTAACTTGAGCCCTGGGACTTGTTTTATTTTTATTGTGTCCCTGACTCCTGGCTCATTGTTTATGACATGGTAGGCCTTCAATAAATGTTCTGCAGTGGTTCTCAAAGTGTGGCCCCTGGACCAGGAACATCAGCATTGCACAGAACCTGTTAGAAATGCAAATTCTTGTGCTGACCACCTACTTGGGTGGAGCCCTGCAATTTGTGTTTTAAGAAGCTCTCTAGGGTTCTGATGCATGCTGAAGTCACAGTACCAGATCTTAACAATTATACATATGAGGTCTGTCCAGAAGGTATCCAGCATGTAATATGAAAAATAGACATTTACTGAAGAAGATACAAAGTACAAGAAACATTTGTACATAGGGCAATGATCCTCAGTCCCCTTCAAAGTAGGCATCTGAGGACCTCACACAGTTCCCCCAATGGCCATCAGCTGCCCCACTGTATTTTCCTGAATTGAATCAATGGTCTGAAATCTCTTCCCTTTCAAAAGTGATTTTAGTTTTGGGAAAAGCCAGAAATCACAGGATGCCAAATATGGGCTGTAGGGGGGCTGAGTTACCTGGGTAATTTGATGTTTCACCAAAAAACTCTGCATGAGACGTGATGCGTGAGCAAACATGCTGTTGTGATGAAGCTGTCAATCACCAGTAGCCAATAGCTATGGCCTTGAATCATCTGAATAGTTTCCATGGAGGAATGTTCAAGCTTAATGCAAAATATGATGCATATTTATTGGCCTACTCATTTACTCATTTTGAGTGCAACGGCTACACAGTACACATGCTCACGCAACAGCATCTATGGCCCCCAGTGAAGTTGTCATTGTTCATGCATGGGCATTCCAGTCCACTCTTTTTGGCTGCCAGGTTACACTGATGTTGCACAAACTGTTCTCATTGTGTTAACAATGGCTGGACTTTTTCTGGACAGACCTCATATTTATTAACAATATTGAGTACTTCATTGTTGTTCACTGTTCTCGATCAAGCTTAGTAAAATACATTGGGAATCTTTTCTAGAATTGGAGGTTTCTGGGATTTATCTATAATAATGGAATTTTCTTCGGTTCCACTAAATGTCCCATAAAATCCTAGTTGATACCTTGGTTTCCACATAGTGATGGTGATTCTAGTCTTGCCTCCAGAATTATGAGAGAATAAATTTCTGTTGTTTATGTCACCAAGTTCATGGTAATTTATTACAGCAGTCATAGGAAGTGGATACAAGTAGCATTTTCCAAATATTTTTTTTTCTATTGGTGAAATATTTTGAGTCTATCATTCAAAATATGTTTATTCATAAATATTTGCACATAACATATTCATTATATTGTATATATTATAAGATATATGACATAAGTTTTTAAAATGATACACTAAGAAGGGAAATAAATAATATGTTATAGGTAATTTTGTATTACTAATGGTATAAATATCTTTTATTCCTACTAATAATAATCATGCTTTAATGAAAGCAGTGTATTTGAATATGCTTCATTAGTTTGAAAAACTTAACACTCTGTTAAAGATCTGTTAAAGTTCAGTATACTGAGATATTTTATTGTAACTGAAAAAAAACCACACAAGGATATGCAGACTCAAAAGGAGTGTGTGTTTTGGGAACATTCTGAATATTTTAAATAAAATTCTTAGAATTCAGACCAAAAAAGGCATATGCAAGAAAAGGAGAGTCCTTCTTTCCCTAGAGGAAACCCTGGGAGCTTTAAGAAAAGGCATTTTTTTCTCCCATAATCTTTAGGTTCTTTCAAACTCCTAGGCATTTCTAAACCTGAATCTTCTCTCTGCTGCTGGTGGTCAGTTTTAAAAGGGCGGGTGGCCCCTTGTTTATCGTAGCCCTGGGTGGGAATGTCAATTACCTATTAAGGAGAAGGAATTTGAGGCCCAGAGGAGACACTCAATCCACCAAAGGTCACATGAGTCAATGGCAGTTTAGGACCTAAAACATTACTGAGAGTTGTATTCATTTGAACACCCAATATTCCAGAACAGAAAGCAAGCTCATTTCCCTTCAAAGATGAATACTTTTTCTGTCGCATGTGAAATTCCATTTTTCTTCATTACCTACTTGTGGTGCTCTGGAAGGTCTGAGTGTATCTTTGTGGGACTCAAAGGGAAAAGCCAGACTGTTCAAATATGAGGCATGTGTGAACAGAACAGGACGCATTATAATCAACAAACTGTCAGAGGAAATAACAATGAAAAGTTTGTATTCAAAGAAAACTAATTTCTGTATCAAAAGAAATCAGAGTTTCCAAATACTGTGCCATGCGGTGTGTGAACTAGACTATACCTTAACCCATACCTTCCAGAGGGGCATGAACCACACGCCTTGAACTATATGGGACAGAAGTCCTGGTCCCCCATGAGGGCAGTGCCAGGCACATAGGAAGTATTCAATAAATATTTGCTGTATGGCTAAGTGTGCTGGCTGCTCTCCTCAACTTCTAGAATCATTTCTCTGCTAGGCTGCAGCAAAGCCTTCTCTAGTCTTCATGGTTGGGCTGTTGAAACATAGGTAAGATGGTGTGACCTATTGTGTTACAAGGTAGTTACCATTATTAATCTCCTTTTACAGGCATGTGTGTGAATGGCTAGTATTTCAGGGTGCTTTAAAAACAAGGATGCCTCTGGTTTTATCTTTATCCTATTGCCCTGACTTACTCTACTGTCAAATAAAAGTGAATTGATCTGCACCTACAGAATAGATGCCATCGAACTAGACATTTAGAAAGTACTCTTTGACTGGCCAAGATGGAGGCATAGGTACACACTATGCCTCCTCCCACAACCAAAAGAAGGACAACAATAAATTGAAAAACAAAAAACAACCAGAACTGACAGAAAATTAAACTGTATGGAAGCCTGACAACCAAGGAGTTAAAGAAGAAACATTCATCCAGACTGGTAGGAGGGGCGGAGATGGGCAGCCAGGTGGAGAGGACTTGTGGTGAGGCAGCAGCTGGAGGACCTGGGCGGGCAAGGCTGCAGTTGGCAGGCAAGGCAGTGGCTGTTGAACCCAGTGAGGTGGCAGATTGTGGACTGGGAGGTCCCACATTCACATGCAGATAAACTGGGAGGGATAACTGGGGAGAAACTCCCAGCCTCATGGGGAAGTTCCTTGGAGAGACCCACAAGGTCCTAGAATGTACATAAGCCCACCCACCCAAGAATCAGCACCAGAAGGGCCCAATTTGATTGTGGGTAGTGAGGAAAGCGACTGAAAACTGGTAGAGAGCAGAGCAAGCAGCATTGTTCCCTCTTGAACCCCTCCCTCACATACAGCATCACAATGAATGGGGAATACAGCTATGTGGGTTGCCCTGCCCTGGTGAACACCTAAGGCTCCACCTTTTACTACATAACATGCATGTCAAGACAAAAAAAATGGCCCAAATGAAAGAACAGATCAAAACTCCTGAAAAAATACAACTAAGCAATGAAGATATAGTCAATCTATCAGATGCACAATTCAAAACACTGGTAATCAGGATGCTCACAGAACTGGTTGAATATGGTCGCAAATTAGATGAAAAAATGAAGGCTGTGCTAAGTGAAATAAAGGAAAATGTACAGGGAACCAGCAGTGATGGGAAGGAAACTGGGACTCAAATAAATGGTGTGGACCAGAAGGAAGAAAGAAACATTCAACCAGAACACAATGAAGAAACAAGAATTCAAAAAAATGAGTAGAGACTTAGGAACCTCCAGGACATCTTTAAACGTTCCAACATCTGAATCATAGGGGTACCAGAAGGAGAAGAGGAAGAGAAAGAAATTGAAAACTTATTTGAACAAATAATGAAGGAGAACTTCCCCAATCTGGCAAAGGAAATAGGCTTCCAGGGAGTCCAGGAAACTCAGAGAGTCCCAAAACAGTTGGACCCAAGGAGGAACACACCAGGCACATCATAATTACATTACTCAAGATTAAAGATAAGGAAAGAATCTTAAAAGCAGCAAGAGAAAAGGAGACAGTTATGTACAAAGGAGTGCTCATAAGACTGTCAGCTGATTTCTAAAAAGAAACCTTGCAGGCAAGAAGGGGCTGGAATGAAGTATTCCAAGTCATGAAAGGCAAGGGCCTACATCCAAGATTACTCTATCCAGCAAAGCAGATAAAGTGCTTCCCAGATAAGGTCAAGTTAAAGGAGTTCATCATCATCAAGCCCTTATTATATGAAATGTTAAAGGGACTTATCTAAGAAAAAGGTAAAGAATATGAACAGTAAAATGACAACAAACTCACAGTTATTAACAACCACACCTAAAACAAAAACCAAAAACAAACTAAGCAAACAACTAGAACAGGAACAGAATCACAGAAATGGAGATCACATGGAGGGTTATCAGCAGGGGAGTGGGTGGGGGGAGAGGGGGAAAAGGTACAGAGAATAAGTAGCATAAATGGTAGGTAGAAATAGACAGGGAGAGATTAAGAATAGTATAGGAAATGGAGAAGCCAAAGAACTTATATGTATGACCCATGGACATGAACTAAAGGGGGGGAATGTGGGTGGGAGGGGGTGTACAGGGCGAAGGGGAATAAAGGGGGAAAATGGGACAAGTGTAATAGTATAATCAATAAGAAGTATTTAAAAAAAAGAAAGTATTCTTTGAAAATCTATCATGTCCAGGCAGTAGGCACTCCTGGCAGGTACAAAGATAAGTGTAAAGACACAGACTTTACTTTCAATTAGTTGGTTATATAGTGTGTGGCAGCCCCTAGAAGATGAGGGATTGTAAGAGGAGGGCCAGTCTATCAGTACAGGGGCTGCCCTAGGTATTTGCACTTACTTGAAAGAAGGCTGTGTTGTTGGCATATTTTGTGGGCCCTCTGGGATATAGTTTAAGACAGAGATGTCAAAATTGAATTTTAATGATATTCAGAAAAGAAGAGAAAGGTGCACTTTCTGTGGCTTACTTTTACCCCCACCCTTTGTTCCTGGGCGTAGGGCTGGGCTGCACTCAGTTTTCCTACCCAAGAATGGGGAACCTTAGAAGGAGCACTGTGGCCACAAGGTGAGAGTGGTGACGAGAGTGCCCCTGAAGTCTGAGGAACAAGACTGGTGTGGAGGCTGTGGAGGAGGGTAGTTAGAGAGAAAAAGCTGTGTATAGAGACATAATTAGTAGTCACTGACATTGACTGAGTGCTCACCATTCGCCAGGCAACATTCTCAGCAGTCCACATCTGTTGTTTCATTGAATCTTTACCACACCCATATGTGGTTGATATCATGATAGTGTTTTCTGGGTGAAGAAACTGAGGCATGGAGTCATTAAGTTACTTGCTCAAGGACACACAGCTAGTAAGTGGCCGAGACAGGATTTGGACTTTTAACCACCACCCTATGCTGCACTGTACTTGATAGACTGGAAGTGAGATGTGCAGTGAAAGGAGGGCCCCAGGTTGACACCCAGGCCTCTGGTTTAAAAGCCACTCACCACGCTGTACTGACTGTCATGGGGAAGAGCAGATTTGGGAGGAAGAGCAGATTTGGGAGGCCGGGGAAGAGTGTGGTTTGGGACAATTTGAGGCATCTTTAGGACCTGTATGCAGGTGGAAATGTTGAAAATTTGACCTGATATTTTGAGCAGCTGATATGTAGAGTCACTACATATTCCAGTTTCTAGCATTTATACAAAATAGGCCTTCCTACATAAAGTTGGCTTCTCTGGCTCTTCTCATGAGAAGGCCAAGCCTTGAGTGACAGATCTATCTATCAGCAGTGATGATTTATAGTTGTGCACCTGTGGTCTTTCACTCAGTGTTGGTGACACTATTGGCTGGCTTCATTGTCAGAGTTTGTGTCCGTGGAGCTACCGGCCGTGTACTGACATCACATGATTGGCATTGGTTCCATTGGCAGCACATACGCACCAAAAGTGCTGAGCGATGGCAATACTAAGAGAGAGGACATGCTGCTGACATTTTGATGAGTCTGTAAAAATAATGTTTCAGGGCTTGTATATTCAATAAATCTACTTGCAAAATTGGTGGAATGTTCTATGCGGTGGGGAAGATAAATTAGCCTAATGCCTGTGAAGTTTCTTTGTTCCTTATTCAATGAAAGGGGGCAGCCCATACACAGTGGCTGCCCACAGGAAACTGCATTTCAATTTCCAATGAAAGATGTCCTTCCAGGGCAACCAGTTCACCCTCTCCCACCCCACATCAGAATATGCCTCCCATTTTCTGACCTTTGTCGAAGGCCTATCAGGAAGTCAGTTTCATGGTGTTCTCAGGCGATGAGTGGTTTAAACCAAAGGTCTTTGGCATTAGGTTAGTGATGGCTTCCTGTGGCAGGAAGTCATTTTTCATGAACTTGCAAAGCTCCTTTGCTTTGTCTTTCTGGAGGGTGCTGGACGGTACTGTTGCACATGAGAACTTGGAGCCTGCTGGGGTCTTACTAGTTAGAAAATGGACAGAAAATTGCAGAGAGAAAGAAAAATGGCAACAAATACATTAAGTAGTGCAAAGTCACTCTGAAGAAAAGCTAGGTTTACAGATATCTGAATACCCAGAATGATAGATGCCTCAGGACATGCCTCTAGTTTTCTCTCTCTACTAGGAATTGCCTAAAAGACCATTCCTTCTGTTTGTAGTGTGGCTGGGAGCGCTGTTGCTGATGAGCCACCTCTGAGAGTAACCAATGTTTATTTGAAAGGGGCTTAGCATTATTTTCCTTTGTCTCTCTAAACTACTAGTCTTTAAATTTTTTAAATTGTCTTTTCTTATCAGTAGAAAAAGTTGAGTAAAGACTGGTAAATAAATGTGTATGTTTCAGTTGTGTGTGTATGCACTACTGGCTGCTGTATTACGAACATTATACAATTCTATTCCCTGCTCACTTAAGCATATTGGCATGTACTGAGTGAGAATGGCCTTGTTATTTCAGTTATTAATTATTAATAGTTATTAGTGGAAAAGAGAACTTTGTTGTAATATACTTATGTCCACATGTATCTCGAGTCCACATATACCTCCATATCCCAAATGGAGAAAGCCTGGATTGGAGAGAGAAAAGGCTGGAAGAGACTTCTGCTAGATGTCCAGCAGAGAAGCAATTATAGAAGCCAGCCAATTGGTCCCTTCAATGATTATCCTTTGAACATCCACTGTGAGCCTCTGAACAAAGCAAGTCCCCACTGAATCAGCCTCTGTTCTCCTGAGAGACCCCAGCTGCCCTGTTATGTGACTCCAGTGGATGCCATTTACCTAGGCTACATGGAAGTCTAGGAGGGGTAGTGTTGGTGAGGGAAATAAACTTGTACCTGCTGTGTCAGGTAGAGGTAAGCACTGTGGGGAAGAATAATATGGAATGAGGGGGCAGAGAGTGAGAAGGACTGCTCCTTCTGATGGGGGAATCTTCTGAGAAGGGGATTGAGGTTTGACCTGACTGCAGGGAGGCAGCTACTCCTGTGACTGTTGGAGCAAGGGCATTCTGGGTATTCATTCTGGCTTTCATTCTGGCATCCCTGGTTGCAGATGACCACAGCTCACTGGGCCTGGGAATGACCTGCTGAGGGCCTTGCTGGCTCCCAGGGAACAGGAGGCCCATCTCAGCAGCTGTGAGCTGCCACATAAATAAGGCACCAGAGCTTTGTTACACTCAGTCTGCTCCCTGTCAGGCCTGACAAGGCAGCCCCCTTTGTGCTCGCTAATAATGGATGTCCTTTCCGAGGCGCCACCAGGTCCTGAAACTCAAACTGTGAATTGGTAAGCCTAGCTCCTCTCTCCCCACCTCTCCATCCACAAGGCTGGGAGCTCTGATGCTTTTAAAGACTTTTATGAACATGGACTGCCATTGTCTTGTATAAAATGGATGCCCAAGCTACAAGGCAGTTTAATCACCAGCTGGCCAGACCTTACTCTGCAGTCACCAAGTATTTTAGAAAACTGGACCTATATAGGAAGGATACTGCTTGTAAGAAGAGGTCAAGGTAGAAGGCATGACCTTATGTTGCCAGGACAATTGGAAGTCTTTGTAGTCCCTCTCCATATGTTTCTACTGAACTTTTTATAAATTATGAAAATAATGCATTTCCTAATAAGTCAACAATACAATGCTATAAAAAATTGATACTCTCTAACCCTATTCTTCTCTAATAATTTGTATAGTAGAATAGTGCAGAGGCCCAGAATGAGGGCTCCCAGCCAGAGAGCTACTCACTAGCTCTGTGATCTTGCGCAAGGTAAAGTATTTTGGCCTCAGTTTCCTTATCTGTAAAATGGGAGTGAAACTAATCTTTTACCTGCCTTATAAGGTTGTTGTATTAAATGTGTAGTACATATTGCACTAAAAATAATACCTTGCAAAAAGTAAGTACTATGTTCATGTTAGCTGTTATTAGCATAGCTATTATGAGATACTCCTTTTTTTTATAGCATTGT